>LTAE01000518.1:62708-80726 GCA_001647135.1 Pontederia paniculata
TAGTAGTGATAATGATACTCATGATAATGTTGATGATATTCATGATGGGATTCGGGAGGTACAGAGAAAAAGAAGAATCAGTAGACCTCCTGTTTGGCTTAAAGATTATATCACTGATCCAAAATGTATTACCGGAGCAGCAACTTCTATTTAGTATCCAATACAAAATTATACTTCATACCAGTCTTTAAGTAGCAAATATGTTACTTTTCTAAGTTCTTTGTCACAATTGAAAGAGCCAACAAGTTATTATGAGGCTGCCAAGGATCAAAACTGGGTACAAGCAATGGATGAAGAATTGTCAGCTTTAGAACAAAATGAGACTTGGCAAATTGTTAATCTACCAGTTGGCAAGAAACAAGTAGGCTGCAAGTGGGTGTATAAAGTCAAGATGACAGCTGAAGGAAATATAGAAAGGTACAAAGCAAAACTAGTAGCAAAATGGTATAATCAAATAGAAGGTATAGATTATAAGGAAACATTTTCTCTAGTTGCCAAAGCAGTCACTATTAGAGCATTATTAATTTCAGCAGCACAACATGGATGGCCAGTGTATCACTTGCTTGTTAGCAATGCTTTTTTAAATGAGGATCTTTTTGAGGAAGTTTATATGGAGTTGCCTCCAAGATTAAAGATTCAGAACGAGAATACAGTTAAAGTATGCAAGTTTAAAAAGTCTCTATATAGTTTGAAACAGGCCTCTCGCCAATGGAACTTAAACTCACTGAAATTCTGTTGTAATCTGGTTTTTTTCAAAGTAGAAATGACTATACATTGTTTATTAAAATGGTTGGTTGTTCATATGTTGGTCTTCTAGTGTATGTTGATGATATATTAGTAACCGGCAATAACAATGAATTAATAGAAGAAGCCAAGTCAATTCTTAGTTCCAACCTGAAAATCAAGGATCTAGGTGAGGTCAAATACTTTTTGGGAATGAAAGTTTTACGTTCAAAGAAGGGAATTATTCTGACTCAAAGAAAATATACACTAGAACTTCTTTCAGATGTGGGACTCACTGGTTCAAAACATGTCTTTACTCTCCTCGAGCAGAATCTAAAGTTAACAACGTTTGAATATGATCAAAGCTTGTGTGTACAAAAGAAAAAAAAGAAGTTTTTCACTGCAGACAAACTTTTATCTGAACCTGTGCAGTATCAGAAACTTATAGGGAGGTTAATATATCTGACACAAACTCGGCAAGACATTACTTTCTCTGTTCAGCATTTAAGTCAGTTCATGCACAATCCAAAACAATCACATCTTGAAGCAACTATGAGAGTCATTCGTTATCTGAAATCCTCTCCTGAAAAAGGTCTGTTCTTTCTAGCAATCAAGAGTAATGAGCTCATAGGTTTTTGTGATGCAGATTGGGCCTCATGTGTGTTTTCTAGGAAATCAGTATCAGCTTTCTACATAAAGATTGGAAAGTCGCTTGTTTCTTGGAAACCAAAGAAACAATCTACTGTATCCCGTTCTTCAGCAGAATCAGAATTTAGAAATATTGCTCTCATTACAACAGAGATAATGTGGTTAGTACGCTTGTTTAGTGAACTAGAATTGCCTGTAAACAAGCCGTGCAAAGTTCTTAGTTACAGCAAATCTGCCATACATATTGAGAATCTCGTGTTTCATGAGCGCACGAAACACATTGAAGTGGATTATTTTTTGTTCGGGAAAAGGTTCTACAAAGTTTAATTCAGCTTCAGCATGTGTCTACCAAAGATCAACTTACAGACTTGTTAACAAAAGTCTTAAGTCGACATCAACATGACTTTCTTATCAGCAAGTTGGGATTGATCTCTCGATCAATGGATGGCCGCACGTTTGATCACCGGACGTTCGCTCTATTGATCTCTCGATCAATGGACGTCCGTGCGTTCGACCATCGGACGTCCTTCATTGATCTCTCGATCAATGGATGCCTGTGCGTTTGATCACCGGACGTCTGCTCCATTCACCGGATGTCCGCTCCATTGATCTCTCGACCAATGGACGCCCGTGCGCTCGACCACCGGACATCCTCCATTGATCTTTCGATCAATGGACGCCTGCGTGCTCAACCACAGGATGTCCGCCGCTAAGATATTTTTTATGTACAATATAAAAGGAAGAAAATGAGAGTTAGTTAGTTACACTTCTTGATAATAAAATTTTAGTTTTAGTTTTCCCCCCAAAACCACTCTTCATCTCATGTTCTTGAGCTTTTACGTGTGCTTCAATGGTGATGTCCAGAAATCATCAAGATGCAAGATGTTTCTTGGTGTTTTTTACACTATGGCATCAAGAAAAGTTGTGTGATAGCATATTGCATCATGCATCCAATTGATATTTTATGATTAAATATGGTATCAAGAAAAGCTGTGTGATTGCACTCGACGTAATTGTAAATTCAAAATTTAAGTTATTATAATTAAAAATATTGATATGATTTGTATTTACATGAGTTATTTTTTCTTAATTTAGATATATATAAAAAAAATTAAAAATAATTATGTTGTTTGGTTAAAATTAAAAATTTAATATAAATGTTTAGTTAAAATAAAATAAGATATTATTATATATTAATAAATAAATAATTAAGTTAAATATAAGTAAAATTTATTTTAGTTTTATTTTTATTCTTTTATGTAGTAAGTGAGTTTGTAGCATCGTTTTCAATTTTTCAATATTGTAAATGAAGCTACTTGCAATAGTCAAATTTCAACTAACCAAATAGATTTTAATTTTTACAGCAATTGCGTTCACATGTATAGGACGAAAAAAGATATTGACGTGTTTATGCATGATGAATTAAAAACCTTTTTTGAATGATGTTGATGGATATGTCTTATATATATACGAAGAGAGAGAAAGTAATAGGGCGACAAGAATTAATCATGACAAACAAAAAACAACGAAATAAATATAGGGAAATAATATGTGAAGTTATCCACATAATTTTAGACGTCACATGACTTTACACAAAAGTGAATTTTCACACACATTATCTCGAGCCTGTTAACATTTTAACTTTAGTGCATTGTTAAGATCGGATTGAACCAACTAGTCCGACCACCCGATTCTATCGTCAATCAATTCTTGATCCGGTTGAATTTGATAGTAAAATTGGAATATTCATTTGATTAAACACAAATTGAAATATATATATATATATATATATTGTGAATATTTTCCAAATTATTATTGGACATTTTCCATATATATATATATATATATATATATTATCTTGTGGACATTTTCCAATTTATGTTTTCTTCTCCATTCCGTCAAATTTCGTAATGGACGTGTATCTAGAAAAAAGGTCTTTTGCATGTGTTTGGCATTAATGAAGAAAAATTATAGGCGCTTAAAATGTTGTACGCGCAAAGAGTTCCTTTGTCAAAAGACATAATTATGGCCACGGTGATGACCAAGAAAAAGTCAAAGTAATATAGGCTTACAAAATTAGTTAACTTTCATAAAAATTTGCCACATTTCCAAAATCTCTATTAACACTAACTACTTTTTTCTATTTATTTACTTTATTATAATCAATTACTTATTATTATATTTTTTATAATTTCTTAGTAAACGTTTAATACTCTTTTTTATTAATATCACACTTTTTTTTTTCAAAAACTTTTTATTACTATTTATTTATCTTATTACACTTAATTATGTATCATTATATATATTATTTATATGGTTTCTAATATGATTTAAATTAATATTTATAAATAAATCAACAGAATTGGTGCTTATCATTCAATTTAATCTAGATTTATTTACTCAATTAAATTGAAAAAAAACATTTCAAGGTTATTAAATAAACAATGTATTTTTTCCCTAAAAAAATAACACAGACACATGAATATATTTTGATTAGTATATATCTTAATGATAAGGGATTGTTTGATAGTTATCTAAATAAACTATAAGATATAAAAAAAATATTATTGAGAACATGCGAATAATAAATATTTACATTTTGATAAAAAATTACTCACTCCAAATAGAAAAAAATGTATTACACACTCGTAAAAAATGTACGGTATTAATAGAAAAAGAGTACTATAATACATTGCTAATAAATTATATAAATAAGATAATATAATAATAAATAAGGATAAAATATTTGTGCAGCGTTGTAATTTACAGCGCGGCTCATTTCTTCTCACATTTGCATGTATATTTATTATGTGGGCCTATATACATAGGCCCACATAAATGAATATGCATACAAATGTGAGGAAGATGGGCTGCTGTAATTTACACCATCATTGCCCCCAATATATATATATATATATATATATATATATATATATATATATATTATTTGATAGCAACAAATTATTTTATCATCGAAAAATCTGTACATTTTATATCGGGATCAGATCGATTTTTAGATGTTATATTTTTCAATTTTTTCCTTAACCTCCTTGAATGCATATATAATCAACATAAATTAAATAAGTAAAAGGAAATTCATTGATTAAAGGCATGAGGTATGCGATTAAATTGCAAGCTGTGATCAAATAATATTTATCTTTTTTTGTAATATTTTCAGAATCGAATCGAGATTGAATCTGACGTCCAATTAGATTTGTAATTGTATTCGATTGATTCAATCTCGATTGAGTTATATACTCATATTTATCTTAACAACTATAATCAAATGTGTTTAGTCAAATGCACATTCCAATTTTACTATCAAATCCAACCGGATCAAGAACTGATTGACGATAGAATCGGGTGGTCGAACTAGTTGGTTCAATCCGATTTTTACAATGCACTAAAATCAAAATGTCAACAGGCTCGAGGTAATGTGAACAAGAATAAATGTTTGTGAAAATTCACTTTTGTGTAAAGTCATGTGACGCCTAAAATTATATGGATAACTTCACATATTATTTCCCTATATTTATTTGATTGTTTTTTGTTTGTCATGCATGATTAATCCTTGTCGCCCTATTAGTTTCTCTCTCTTTATATATATATAATATATATATATATATATGACATATGACATATGACATATGACATATCCATCAACATCATTCAAAAAAGGGTTTTAATTCATCTTGCATAAACACGTCAATATCTTTCTTCGTCCCTTTATCATACTTGGGACTGATTTGTTTTACTGTATTCGAATATACATGTAACGCAATTGCTGTAAAATAAAAAATCTGTTTGGTTAGTTGAAATTGACTATTGCAAGTAGCTTCATTTATAACATTAAAAATTATGCTACAAACTTACTTACTACATAAAAGAATAAAATAAAAAAAAAATAAATTTTACTTATATTTGACTTAATTATTTATTTATTAATATATAATAATATTTTATTTTATTTTAATTAAACACTTATATTAATTTTTTAATTTTAATCAAATAATATAATTATTTTTAATATTTTATTTATATCTATCTAAATTAAGAAAAAAATAACTCATGTAAATACAAATCATATCAATATTTTTAATTATAATAACTTAAATTTTGAATTTACAATTACGTCAAGTGCAATCACACAACTTTTCTTGATACCATAGTTAATCATAAAATATCAATTGGATGCATGATGCAATATGCTATCACACAACTTTTGTTGATATCATAGATAATAATAAGATATCACTTGGATGTATGATGCAACATGCTGCTAATCAATATTCAATAATCTTATTCAGAACATTTTTTTTATTACGTAAAGAAGATATCTCAAGATCGTTCATTTATTTATTGAAGAAAGAAATGAGGTTCAAGCACTCCATAATAATGATGCCATTTATTTTGGTATACATAACTAAATTAAAGACTTACAAATTGAAGGCAGTCTTTTATTTTTCCTCTCATTATTGTTAATATAAGAGACTAATTCTCTTAATTAACATTGATAAATACATACACATGCGTAATCTGTTCC
This sequence comes from Pontederia paniculata, assembly GCA_001647135.1. NCBI lineage: Eukaryota > Viridiplantae > Streptophyta > Magnoliopsida > Commelinales > Pontederiaceae > Pontederia > Pontederia paniculata. The sequence goes on from LTAE01000518.1 coordinate 68,623, forward strand.
TTGAGGGTTGCCGATACAAGTTCCATGTCCATTCTTCAATTCTAAGCATTGCTGGCGACAAGAAGTAAGGTCACAGTCACTTTTGCTGAGAAAAGTTTGGCATTCTTCTCCCTTGACCTTTGGTACCATGGTCACAACTAAAATAATTCGAAAAATAAAAAAAATTAACATTAATAAGTAAAAAAAAATAATGTTCACATAATCATATAAAAAATTAACACTAATTATAAGTAAAAAAATAATGTTCGCATAACCATATAAAAAGATATTATAGTTTGGACATTTTTTATAGAGGTTAGCACGATCTAGGTAATTGATTTAAAAATTAATGGTGCAGATTCTATTCAATTAATGATCCAAATTTTTAATTGAATAGAATTTGAGCCATTGATTTTTAAATTAATGATCCATATCATGCACTACACTGGGTGCATAGTAATTATGCACCTTTATTTTTTTTTCTTTTTGACTTTAATACAGAATTGCAGGAGCTTGAGAACTTGTAGCAGTCAAGTAATTAGTAGAAAAACAATCAAAGATTCATATTATGAAAAAATATAAAGGCTTCTTATTTTCAACATCTATCTTATCCTCTTAATTAAACTTTCGTACTAGACCTTCTACGTACCTAACTGTAATACTGATAAATATACCATAAAGGTTGTTTTTTTTTATTTCAAATATATAATTTAACAATGCTGCATGATTCTTTTAGATTATGATCATGAAGCCAATATATCTGAAGAGAGGACAATGAGGACCAGAAGAAAGGATGGTGATAATGACAACCTTCTCGCCATCTTCCTTTTGAGTTCAGGCAAAAAAAATTAAGAAGCAATGCTTAGTTAATAGATGGATTATGTGGCCCTCTATAGTTAAGTCTATATTTATAGGGTGCATAAAAACCAATGCGAATTATAAATAAATTTAAAATATTTTACGCATGGAACTATATCTATTCCATTATTTTTCTTAAGGGAATATAAATTTTAAATGCATGAATTTAGTAAGAAATAACGCATGCATTTTGTAATGTTCATGAATCAGTAAGAATGTACACACGTAGTGCATGAATGCAATTGACAATGACAATAACCGATTTTTTTTAATTGGAATGAAAAACAATTAGATTATTAGTGAAGAAATTAGCCGGAAAGAAATGAAATGTTTTTATATGGTTTGTGTGTGTGTGTGAGAGAGAGAGAGAGTGGAACGAAACATGCACGGTCCTAAACCATGCAGGTAGAGGTGACATTGGTCCAAGTCACATGAATTTGAGAAAAAAATGATCAGACTTAAAAAAATGATTAAATTAGAATGCATCGAAAATAAAATAAATAAATTTAATCCTTCAAAATTGGATTGGGTAATAAGTTTAGTTTTTATTGAGCTTAATCTTTTGTGTAAATTTATTATTATTATTATTATTATTATTATTATTATTATTATTATTATTATTATTATTATTATTATTTAATTAAGTCGAGCATCAGATTTTTATAACTTACGAAATTGATCATCCGACCCAAAACTTTATCTAAATTATCCAATGGAAGAAAAAAAATAATTGAAAGGTTCGAGTTGAATTGACTAGGTTGATATAATTCACAAACTGATGTCAAAACTAGCTAATAGAGTTTGAGGATTAGAGCATTAAGAATTTTACACTTCAAAGATTGGATGATATCCCTTCTCATAGGGCTCTCAATCTTTTTTTTTAAAGGACGTAAATTATGTATTTCTGAAATAGTCCATAGAGTCCGAGTACATGATATCCAGGAGACCCGGAGGAGGGTCTTCCTTCCAAAAAATGGAAGCCTCAGATGTTCTTTCGTAATTTGCCAAAAAATCCGCGGCCTTATTAGCCTCGCGGTAAATGTGTTTACATTCAAAAGACTCAAAAGACAAACTGTCCGCCCATATGTTCCTCATCAGGTTTAGAATCTTCCAAGGGTAGGTTTCTATTTTGTTGACGATTTGCACCAAATTTTTAGAACCAGTCTCCAGCATTACTTTCGCGAGGCCCATCTGTCTGCCTTTGTGTACACCTTGCATCATCCCATATGCCTCAGCCCCAATTTTCCGAGGACCGTTTGAGTTAATTGTAACCCATTCTGGGGGTAGGGGCTCCCACTGGATCCGTCTAAGATCTCTCGAGGGAGTAACTCAGGTATGTGGTGTTCTGCATATTCCTGTCAGCCTGCCAAAGCTTGTTCCCAAACCGCCAATATGGTTGCCCATTTGGAACTGAAGTATACATCATTTCTAAGTTTCCATAAACCCCAAAGGCAGAAGGCGTACAATGATAAAAGTTTTAAAATCGAGGGTATCACCCTCAGCTATCCAACTCCCTGTTAACTAGGTGTCTGTATATTTAAAGTTATAATTTAGCTTTTCCTGAAAAATATACTAGAGGTATGTTGACACCGTACATGAGAAAAAATATGAGTATTTATTTCTAGTTCCCTTCCGCATAGTGTGCGCGAAGCATTTAGATTAGGTTCAAAGTGTAATAACATATCTTTTGTCGGAAGTCATTTATATATTAATTTCCATAAAAAAATACTTATTTTTGGGGGTAATGGAATACTTAACATCACGTTCCAAATAGGCCTTCCTAGATTAGCAGCAGGGTTAAGCTCGCGACTTAACTGTTGATAAAAATATTTTGCTTTTGCTTTTCCATNTGGGGGGAACCATGGATGCAAAGGACCATATTTGTTTCTTACTAACTTAACCCACAATGTGTCTTCGCAATTTAGTACATCAATTACCTTCTTGTCCAGCAATGATGTTCTGATTCTCTTGAGATCTCTAATGCCCAGGCCCCCTAGATTTTTTGGGAGCTGCACTTGTTCCCAACAGATCAAATGTGCCCCTTTTTTACCCTCTGTACCCGACCAGAGGAAGCCCCTGCTTATCTTCTCTAGTGAGTCAATTACCCCCCTGGTATATATAGAGAGTTTAGTGAGTGGTTAGAGGAAGATGATAATACAAATTTGATCAGTGTTGTTTTCCCTGCTTGGTTTAAGATTTGTCTTTCCATCTAGATAGTTGGGTGTTAAATTTATCCACCAGGTAGCTCAGATTCTTTGTTGTGGTTATTCTATTTGAGATTGGTACCCCTAGGTAGTTAAATGGAAATAGACCAGTTTTCATGTTCAGGTGTTTGAGAATGCCTTGTTTTCTTTTTCTGCTCAGTTTTGAAGGTAAGTAAATTTCTGATTTGTTCTTATTTATGTGCTGGTTTGTGAGTGAACAATATAAGTTTAGCACTTTCATAATGTTATTGCTATTTTTACTTGTTGTTGTAACACATATAAGCATGTCATCAACATATAGCAGATGTGAGAAGGTAAATGAACCTACTGTGACTGGAATAATGTCTTTCTAGGTTACTGCCTGATTGAGCATTGATGATAATACCTGTGTGACTAGGGTAAACAGGTAAGGTGACAAAAGGGTCACCTTGTCTGATTCCCTAGTGACTATCAAAAGGTTCTGAACGTATACCATTTATGAGGCAGGTGAAGGTTGGGGATCGAACACATTATTTTATCCAGAAGATGAATTTGGGGGAAAATTTCATTAAAGTCATAGTTTTGTCAATGACATCCCATGAAATCATGTCAAAAGCTTTTTCCATATCAGCTTTTATTATCATATTTTTCCTACGTCCCTTGCTCATGGAATGAGTAGCTTCTTGGGCTATAAGAATATTGTCTTGGATAACCCTGTTGGAAACGAACGCTGATTGAGTTTGGTCAATAAGGTTTGGGAGTATCTTTTTAGACGATTTGCAAGTAGTTTGGCTATGGCTCTATAGACCACATTGCACAAGGCAATGGGTCTATAGTCATTGATTATCTTTGGGTTTGTTTTTTTAGGTATAAAGATTAGGTCCATATCCTGGGAAGAAGCCCAATATGAAAAAAGGATAATATATTGGAGGTAAGTTGTAGACCTATAATATCACAATATTCCTTGTAAAATTCGAGTGTAAATCCATCAGGGCCCGGGGCTTTTCCTGAAGGCATACTCCAAAAACTTTCCTTAATTTCTTCAGGGGTAACTTGGGCAATTAGATGTTCATTCCAGGATTGATCAAGTATGGGTAAGGAAGGCCATAAAGGTAGTTCTATTGGTGGTGTGTTATGTGGTTTCCACAGGTTTTTGTAATGTAAAACAAATTTGTTTCTTATTTCCTTTTTGTCTATGATTTTGTTTTTCTCATGGTCCTCCAATGCTAGAATTAGGTTTTTCCTATATCTTATCATTGTTGTCAAATGGAAGAATTTGATACTAATCTATCAGTGTTTTGGTCTCCCTCCTTGAGCCATTTAACCCTAGACTTGCTCTACCATTTGATACTAATCTGTCTAAATAGAGCCGAGTGTTTATGGTAAAGGGATCTCAACTTATCTAGTTCCCCAGAGGCTAATCCTTGGATCTCATCTCTGGATTCTAGTGATTTGATTTCATCTTTGGTTTCTTGAACATGGATTTCGAGTTTGCCTAATACTTTTTTGTTCCATTCTAAAGTTCTCTGTTTTATACTGTTCAGTGCTGATTGGAAGCCACCGTTTGGGTTCTTATGTGTCCAGACTTCTAGCACAATGTTTTTAACCTCTGGATGCTCCAACAAAAGTGCTCGTATTTAAATGATCTTTTCTTATGAATTTTCGGAGATGTGTCAAGTAATAGAGGGGAGTGATCAGAGACACTTCTGATGAGGGATTCTAGGTGCATACTTGGATATTTGAGGAACCAATGGTGATTTACAAATATTCTATCTAGTTTACTTAGGATCCTAGCTGGCCCCTTTTGATTGTTACACCATGTATATTGAGAGCCAATAGGGGGATGTCTATGAGACCATGTTGAGAGATGAGGTTCCTAAATGACCTAATTGATTTAGTGAGTCCAAAAGAGGTCCCTCCTTTTTTATCCTCCGAATATATAATGGAATTTAAATCTCCCATAGTTTTCCATAGGATGTTCTCTACGTTTAGATTTGCAAGTGAGTTCCACAATTCATATTTAATTACCGGGTCTATACTGGCGTAGACATATGTGAGTAAGAAAGAGAAATTGTTTACCATGATCACACTACACGACTTACACATATATTTCAAATTTCAGTTGGAAGACTAAACAACCAGATAATTGTGGACTTTGCGCGCTTGCTAGCTTAACTCATAACAAAAACCCATCCAACGTAGTAAGCAGAAACTATCTATAGATTATGAGAAATAACCCAACACCACAGAAAGTAGACTCAACTCACGAACTTAATCCATTAAGGAAAGTATTGTAATGTCACATATTCAGTAGCAACATTCCGTCGAACATCATCTTCATGTCTGACAAAAGGTTTTGGGCATACGGACGGATCCACATATAGTGTGAGGGATCTCGATCCTCTCAACTTTTTAGTATAATACTAATAATTGTAGTCAATAAATAAATAAATACTAATAAATTATCATAATTATCTTATTAGTATAGTGAATAAGTAATTTTGACTAATATATAGGTATAAGATTCAAATTTTGATCTCTTCTAATTTTTTATAATTTGTTGAGGTTGAAGAGCCTACTTAATACTTTTACTAAGTAGGCTACTTAGCGGTGATCTAACTCGTTTAATTTTGACGATACAAGATCAAATTTAAAAATTTAAAATATATTTTTAAAATTTTGATTTTGAATCGTCAAAAATGAATCTGACAATTTCGATCACCGTTAAGTAACCTACTTAACAAAAAATACTAAATAGACTTTCTTTCTTCTTTATTGTTATATATATTGGTCTCCCCTAGTTTTCCTTTTTAAATCCGCTTGGACGACAACAAGATTGAAACACACACACGATACAATCATAAATATGTCATGAAGCTTGATATGCCTCTGCGAAAAATCTACCTGTTTTATAATCTCAATATAATAAATTGTCTTCCGATCTTACGGGTATAATCTTTGCAATATTTTATGAATATCATAATTTGGATAGATTATCCAAATTCAATCTTAACAGCTTAATTGCGACACTCCCGAGAAATACTAGTAGAGTAATTCCTCATCATTCAAAAGTTGTTAAGAATAATACTATTTTATATTTTAGATACTTGTTTTAGAACTGACAATTTCGATCTAATTAACTAATTAGGAATCATTAAGTAAAAAATTAATGTTTAATAAAAAACTTGTAAAAAATTATATACATAATTTTTTTGACCTTGTATATTATATTAAATTAGATAAGTCGCGGGGCTATCTAAATCTTTACATTTATATAGTGCACAATTCTAAAATCTTAATACCACTCATTTTTATCTATTTACTCTTATTTATTATATACTATTAAATAACTTAAATAATCTTTCTAAAAAAGGTTGTCATATTTCTAATCAAGTTAGCCATACATATTATTACTTTATATCTATTAATATAAACAGATTCTTTTAGCGTGCAAAAAGATATTTTTTTATTATTAATTATTTACTTCATTACAACTAGGTATTTATTATATGGGGGCAATGATGGTGCAGCCCTGTAAATTACAGCAGCCCATCTTCCTCACATTTGTATGCATATTCACTTATGTGGGCCTATGTATATAGACCCACATAATAGGTATACATGCAAATGTGAGAAGAAATGGGCCGCGCTGTAAATTACAGCGCTGCACAAATATTTTACCCAACAAAATATATTACACACTCGTAAAAATTGTATGATATTAATAGAAACATAGTACTATAATACATTGCTAAGAAATTATATAAATAAGATAATATAATAAATACCTAGTTATAATGAAGTAAATAAATAGTAATAAAAAAGTATCTTTTTGCACGCTAAAAAAATCTGTTTATATTAATAGATATAAAGTAATAATATGTATGGCTAATTTTTTTAGAAAAAAATATTTAAGTTATTTAATAGTATAGAATAAATAAGACTAAATAGATAAAAATGAATGGTATTAAGATTTTAGAATTGGGCACTATATAAATGTAAAGATTTAGATAGCCCCGCGACTTATCTAATTTAATATAATATACAAGGTCAAAAAAGTTATGTATATAAATTTTTATAAGTTTTTTATTAAACATTAATTTTTTACTTAATGATTTCTAATAAGTTAATTAGATCGAAATTGTCAGTTCTAAAATAAGTATCTAAAATATAAAATAATATTCTTCTCAAAAACTTTTGAATGATGAGGAATGATTCTATATGTCTGTACTAGTATTTTTAGGGAGTGTCGCAATTAAGCTGTTAAGATTGAATTTGGATAATCTACTCAAATTATGATATTCATAAAATATCACCAAGATTATGCCCGTAAGAACGGAAGACAATTTATTATATTGAGATTATAAAATAGGTAGATTTTTCGCAGAGGCATGTCAAGTTTCATGACATATTTACGATTGTATCGTGTATGTGTTTCAATGAAGATGATGTTCGACGGAATGTTGCTACTGAATATGTGACATTACGATACTTTCCTTAATGGAATAAGTTCGTGAGTTGAGTCTACTTCTTTATGTGGTGTTGGGTTATTTTCCATAATCTATAGATAGTTTTTGCTTACTACATTGGATGGGTTTTTGTTATGAGTGAAGTTAGCAAGCCTGCGAAGTCCACAATTATCTGGTTGTTTAGTCTTCCAACTGAAATTTGAAATATATGTGTAAGTCGTGTAGTGGATTTAGAGCCGAGAAGGGATACCATCCAATTTTTAAAGTATAAAATTCTTAATACTCTAATCCTCGTACTCTATTAGCTAGTTTTGACACAATTTTGTGAATAAGATCAACCTAGTCAATTCAACTCGATCCTTTCAATTAACTTTTTTTTTTCTTTCATTGGACAATCTAGATAAAATTTTGGGTCGGATGGTCAATTTCGTAAGTTATGAAAATCTAATGCTCGACTTAATTAAATAATAATTAATAGTAATAATAAATTTACATATTTTTATAATTATTATCACGAATCTCGTTTATTTCAATCATTATTATTTTTAAAACTACTAACATGTTGAAAAAAAAAGATTAAGCTCAATAAAAAACTAAAATTATTACCCAATCCAATTTTGAAGGTAATTTATTTATTTTCTTTTCGATGCATTCTGACTTAATCAATTATTTTTTAAGTCTGATCATTTTTTTCTCAAATTCATGTGACTTGGACCAATGTCACCTCTACATGCCATGGTTAGGACCATGAATGTGACTTCTACATGCATGGTTTAGGACCGCGCATATATGTTTGGTTCCACTTTTTGCCTTGCATCAAATTTGAGTTCTCTCTCTCTCTCACTCACTCACTCTCTCTCTCTCACATTCATGATCTATATATAATATTTGGTTTCTTTCCGGCTAATTTCCTCACTAGTAATCTAATTGCTTTTTCGTTCCAATTACAAAAGATTTGTTTATTGTCATTGTCAATTGCATTCATGCACTACGTGTGTACATTCTTGTAAGAGACTGATTCATGAACATTACAAAATGCAGGCGTTATTTCTTACTAAATTCATGCGTTTAAAATATTCATTTCCCTTGGAAATATAATCGAATAGATATAGTTCCATGCATAAAATATTTTAAATTTATTTATAATTCGCATTGGGGTTTTATGCACCCTATAAATATAGACTAACTATAGAGGGTCACATAATCCACCTAGTACCCAAGTATTAATTTTTTTTGCCTGAATTCAAAAGAAACATGGCGAGAAGGTTGTCATTATCATCATCCTTTCTTCTGGCCCTCATTGTCCTCTCTTCAGGTATATTGGCTTCATGACAATAATCTATAAAGAATCATGCAGCATTGTTAAATTATTTTTGAAATAAAAAAAAACAACCTTTATAGTATATTTTTTTTCATAATATGAATCTTTGATTATATTTTTCTACTAATTACTTGACTGTTACAAGAAAGGCTTACTCAAGCTCCTGCAATTTTGTATTGAACTCCATATTAATATAAAAAAAATGTCCAAACTATAATATTTTTTTTTACTTATTAATGTTATTTTTTTATGTTTCGACTTGTTTTAGTTGTGACCATGATACCAAAAGTCGAGGGAGAAGAATGCCAGACTTTTCTCAGCAAAAGTGGTTGTGACCTTACTTCTTGTCGCCAGCAATGCGTAGAATTGAAGAATGGACATGGAACTTGTATCGCCAACCCCCAAGGAACAGATTACGCATGTGTATGTATCTATGAATGTTAATTAAGAGAATTAGTCTCTTATATTAACAATAATGAGAGGAAAATAAAATACTGCCTTCAGTTTGTAGGCCTTTAATTTAGTTATGTATACCAAAATAAATATCATCATTATTATGGAGTGCTTAAACCTCATTTCTTTCTTTAATAAATAAACGAACTCTTGAGATGCCTTCTTTAATCAATAGAATTGGTGATTATCACTCAATTTACATCATTATTACTTCACATGTAAAGATCGAAGAATAGTTGTACACATCCACATCATACAAGATCAACTCCATTTAAAATTTTACATTCCAGCATATATCTTCGACCTAAATATCAACTCATAATAATATCTTTTCAGTTTACTAAGAATTTTACAAAACGGGCATGTCATGGTTGGGAACAGTTTGATAGTGCTATGATATTTTGATCATAACTGTTACAATGCAACTCAGAATAAGGTAAAATTAATGGCTATGCAAATTAGACTTTAAGACCTATGTTTTCATATATATTCATAATTTTTGAGCAAATGACCTCTAAACAAAAGCTACGAAATCTGAACATAATTTTGATTTGTTCTTATCTTTGAATAAACTATAAATATCTATATTAATTCCTAATATTCTTTGCTTAGTAATGTTAACTATAATAGTTTATTCCTACTTCATGATCATTGTCTAATAGATACTATCCTCTTACATATATTTTATCTCACATAATATGCAATCTATAGTTTTCTCATAATTCAACTCCTAAACATGCATTCTAGATTCTTCTTACATACTTCCTCTTTTTCATGAACAATTTATCCAAATTAAACACAAATCTAAGTAAAAGGAGAGGATCCCCTTTTACATACCTTTATTTTTTATCTACTTCTTTGATTTGCTCTTGAACCTCATTCCATCTTCTTTTCTTAATTCTTGCTGCTGCCCTCTCTTCATTCTCCCATTGTCAAGCCTTGAACTCCTCTTGCATCTTATCCTTCTTTCTTCCACAACCCTAACAGCTTCTTCCTTTTGATCCAGCACATAAATCCTCTATTTTTCTTTCTTCTCTGGCTGATATTCCAAGTTAAAGTGAGCTTCTGGCTGGTTCTTTAGCTCCTTGGTGACACAAACAAGGTGGAGAAGATGGGAAATCGGATGAGAGAGAATGGGAGGTCTCCTTGGTGACAAAACAAGGTGGAGAAGATGAGAAATCGGATGAGAGAGAATGTGAGGTCATATGAGTGAGTTTTATAGTTTAGATTAGTGGATTTTGTGGTCCAATAGGAGAGGGTTTATGTGTCTAGGTGGATCCCATCATTTTCTTTTATTTTTTTATTATTACATTATATATATACTCAGTTAATATAAAAGTTAAGTCTCCATTTTATTAAAAAAAAGTGAATATAAAAGTTATGTGAATAAATATTAACAATGATCGTACTCTTTATCGTCCATAATCAGTCACAAAAGTTGGTTGTAAATATGACACTAATTGGTCACTATCTAGTGGCTAAATTTTATTCCAATTCTTCCTAGCTTCCCACATCCCATAGTAAAGTTGTCATAAATCAATAGCAAATCAACATTTTTATAAAGACAATATTTTGTTTTATTAAAGGATATCACATAATAGATCAATCCATATGAAACAAACATATGATTATCAACATCACAAAAAAATTAGAATCACATATAATTCAACATAAATATTAAATTATGTATCTTATATAATCCAACATAAAGTCTAATATAATATTTGAATAAAATAATTCAACAAATCCAATATAACGCCATAGTAAACAAAATAATCATGATATTAAAATTATAATATGTTGTCTATTTTAATTTATAAACTTAAATATCTGTTAATATTATCATAAATATAAAATTGATAAAAAATATCGGCCTAAAAAATCATCAAAAAATGATACGAATTTTTTATTCTAAAAAATCATCCAAAAAAATGATAGATTTTTCATTAAAAAAACATCTGTCACTACAACAAAATGATCATCTAAGGACGCATCTTTAAGAACACAATACATATATTATCTTTTTATATAAAGCGTCCAATTTTTTAGACACTTGTTTATAGCGTCTCAGTTATTATAAAATATTAAGGACGCCGTTGTAATTCGCGGCTTAATTTTTAAAAATTAAGACACAATAATTTAAGCGTATTTATATTAGTTCATATCATAACCACACTACGATGTTGCATCTCCAAATTTAATAATATAGCACACTATTTGAAATGCGTCCTAAATTTTGTAATTTTTTTAATATTGTGTCACAATAAATTATAGTGAAAACAACTTAAGTCAAAATGTAGCAACGTTAATAAAATTGCATCCCCATATAGTAACATTCATTTAATTGCATCCTATTTTTGTAAGCAATAAAGAGACCTAATTTATTTGCATTTCAATTTATAATAATTTATTAAGATAAAAAATTTACAACATAAAATAATTTATGTCTTCGTATATCATATCATGACGCAAAAAATTTGCATTCTCATAGCTATTTGAATTGTGTCCTAACTTTTTTATATATTAGAGTTGACTTGTGTTTCTATTAAATTTGAAAAATCTAAACAAATTGGTAGAAGATCCATCAAATCGTCAGAAGAACCATCAAATCATTAGAAGATATGATCATTAAAATCTCTGTAACAAATTTTATTCTTGTATAGTTATTTTTTGTTTGTCTATATAAACTCCAAAGTCAATGAGAAAAAGAATGAGATCAGATTTTGATCATTTTTATTTTTGTTATTTCTCTGTAACTTCTCTCTTGAATTCTCTTATGAATTTTCTGGTTTTCACATGGTATCAGAGCGAGATCCAATTTTCTTAAATCGGATTCTTGTT
>LTAE01000519.1:4094-64747 GCA_001647135.1 Pontederia paniculata
TCACTGCCCAATGAGATCCTCGGACGTCCGCCAAAGCTTCCTCTGACAGGTCCGGACGTCCGCTAATTTTCTCTTGAAACTTCAGACGTCCACTGTCTTCTCCAGACATTCTTTGGACGTCCACTGACTCCCTGCCAAATTCCTCGGACGCCCAATCCTTCTCTTGCCAGACTTCCTGGTCGACTGCTTTTCTGTCTTCCTCAGACTCCGGACGACCTCTAACACTTCATCGGTCTTCCGCCAATCCTGCGGTCGCCCGATCCTCAGCCTCCATCAGTTCAAACAAACTCCTGGGCACCCACTCGTCTTATCACCAAGACTCCGGACGTCCTTTGTCTTCTCCTGATGTCAACCGGTCGTCCGCACTCAACCTGCGGTCGACCGCTCATCCCCCTTCCTTCTGCTTTGGTCGTCCATTGTCTCCACCCTGAGCCTTTTGAACGTCCACTCTCAGCCTTGGCAGTCTACTGGTCGTCCACTATCTCCACCTTGAGTCCTTCGGACGACCATTCCATTCATCCTCAGATCTTCAGTCGTCCGCTCTTCAACCTCGGGTGACCTCTCCTTTGCTTAGCCAAGACTCCTTCTTCGGCTAAGTCTTCTCTGGGCGTCCACTTCTCCTAGGATCGTCTGATCTCCATCTTTGGTAAAAGAGGTGTTGCCTTCGGTCGCCCATTTTTTATCGTCGGGCGACCTCCCCCTTTAAGCCCTTAACACCGGTTGTCATTCTTTTATCTTTGGGCGACCGATCAACCTCTGATCCCTTTTCTCATGTGCCCTCCTTCAGTATCGATCGACCACTCTGTATTCTTAGGACGACCGCTGCACACATATGCTTCTTTTGAAATGTTTTTCATGTGCATAAGTCTTCTCTGGGCGTCCACTTCTCCTAGGACCGTCTGATCTCCATCTTTGATAAAAGAGGTGTTGCCTTTGGTCGCTCATTTCTTATCGTCGGACGACCTCTCCCTTTAATCCCTTAACATCGGTCGTCCTTCTTTTATCTTTGGGCGACTGATCAACCTCTGATCCATTTTCTCATGTGCCCTCCTTCGGTCGACCACTATGTATTCTTAGGACGACGACTGCACACATATGCTTCTTCTGAAATGACTTCCATGTGCATAGGTCGTCCATTCTTTTAGCTTTGATCGACCTAACAACTTTTGAACTTGAATCAACATGTTACATAATTCAGCTCAACAAGTTCATCAGTACAAACTAAGTTTCCTTACAAATTTGTGATCATCAAAACACTATCGGGATCATAGATTCAACAATTACAAAATTGTGTTCACTAGAATGTCCGGAAAATCTTAGATAGAAAGTGATTCTGTCTCTCAGGCATCCATAGTATCATCAGGGTTGTTGTCAACTATCTAATGGTTAAGATTTTTCTTTTTTCCAAAAAAAGGTGAAACATTGTTCATATATGTATTTTTTTTTTAATTTAATTACTTGTCTTATATTAAACATGCGCTCTTATTTATAATAAAGAGAGTTAATAAAAAGAAAATTAATAGAAAAAATGGTGAGTTAGAATAATCCTTTATGTCAACATCTTTAAAGGAGAAATAAAATCCTCGTGTTGTTTCCAGACCGATTGAGTGAAAAGCTTTTTGAAAATTAAAACCCTAATTTTTTTACGTAGACTTCAGATTTGAAAATATTATTAATTTTTAATTGTTCATATAAAAAATGTGAATTCATAAATTTCGATTGAGATTTATGAAGAAAAATATTTTTAATAACGAGATTTACAAAGGGTGCCCTTATTTCCCACTCCTAAAATTTTAATATCACTCCTTCTTACCCGTCTTTACCCTTCTATAATTTATATTAATAAATAACTTAATTAATTCCTCTTAAAAATTATAAATTCCTAATAAAGTAAATCATACCCTAATACTTTATCCCTTTTAATACTAACCAGATATTTTTTGTCAAAAGTTATTATTATTTATTTACTTTATTACAACTAATTATTTATTATGATATTATATTATTTATATATTTTCTTAACCATACATTATAATATCTTTTTTTTTGTTAATACCATACGTTTTTTTACTAGTGCGTAATATAATTTTCTATTAGAAGCACATTTCTTTTTTTATGAAATAAAGTATAAGATGCAAATATTTATTATTCATACATTACATCTTCTAAAAATTTCTTCTGCATCTTATATTTTATTTTTTCAAAAAATATTATACACATATACTAATCAAAATATATTCACTTACTCACGTTACTTTTTAGGATATCTAAAATTTGATATATATACTAAACTTAATGATAAACACTAAATAATGATTTATTTATAAAAAAATAATTTAAATCTCATTAAAAACCACTCATGTAAATAATATATTATAATGATAGATACTTAGGTGCAATAAAATAAATAAATAGTAATAAAATGATATATTTTTTCACAAAAATATGTGGTATTAATAGAAACAAATATTATAATATATTTTTAAGAAATTATATAAATAATAAATATATTAAATAATTATAGTGAAGTAAATAAATAGTAATAACAATCTGATTTGCATTAAAGGATATATAATATTATTAACTTTCTTGAGAATGTGCCAACTTTATGAGAAGTTAATGAAATTATTTAATAATATAGAATAAACAAAGATATAATTAACAAAAAAGAGTGGCATTAAGACCACCCTTTACAAAAATGCTAATTTTCCTCCATTCGTTTTCCGACCACAAGCCCATGTTGGATTCGATTTGGATCTCCAGAACGTGATCCAGATCTATTTGGGCCTCCCTCAATACTTAACGCGGCCTAACGATGTCTGAAGAAGACCATAAGCTAAAAAAAAAAGTGGAAATATTTATATATTATGCAGAAAAATAGAGCCGAAAAAAGGAAGAAAAATAGAAAGCCTCTCGCTATATTTCTCTCCTCTCGAACTCGCAACCAAAACTTACAAAACGAGATCAACGAAGAACAGGAAGAAAAAAAATTCCTAGGTGCGTTTCCTCGATTCAAATCTTCATATTAAAGCTTACATGATTTCAGCTATTTCTTTCGCTTTTGTTCAATTTGAATTAGATTTTATCAGTTTTTTTTCTATTTTTTTCTTCATGTTTAGGTTCTGCTGGTAGGATTCATGTCTTCTTTTGTTTTTTTTTTTCATCTTCTGTTGTGTTTCCCAAATTTCTATGAATCTGGAGGTTTTTTTATGTGATTTTTCGATGCAAAAAGAATCGCACAACAAAAGGTGAAATCCATGGAATGTTCCCAGCGATTGATTGGAACCCTAAGTTTAGTGAACATGAAGAAGTGGTTTTTGGTTCCGGGAAGCTCCTTCGGTGCATTTCTGGAACCGTTTACTGTACTGCCTTTGATTTCGTTCAAAAAAGGGGGAAAACATGTAGTATGATTAGATTTTATGACTGCTGTTGTTAGGTTTCGGAGGTTCATCTGATTTTAAGGGTTACTGTCTTAATGCCTGTTTAATTTAGTTCATATTTACTATCTTTCATAATGTTTGTGTCCTGTGATTGCAATTAGTTTATTGCTAACTGAGTAACATGTAAATGCCTGATGATGATTGTTGGGATTAAAGACTTCGGAAAAGATATATTTCTTTTGGTTGGATGAGCTTTTTTGTTTGTTTTCCATACTAGATCATTATGGAGGACGCTAATGCAAGTTCCAGGGTGGAGGAATCCATCCAACAGCAGCAGCAAGAATCAGTCCCTGTGGTGTGTTATAATGCTAAATATGTGCAATTCTTTACAAGTAAATATAATTGATCACAGAAATGCCTATGTCGTCCCATGCAGGTGGAGAGCATTTCTCAACGGCTGGAGGCCCTTGAGAACTCCGTGCGATATTTAGAGAACACTATGATGACAAGACTCTCTACTTTAGAGGGGAGAGTGGAGGTTGTTGCTGATATTTCTTTATAAATTGTTGATCATAGTTTCACGATGTAGTAACAATGTAATTTATATATCTGTAACAGGAACTAGTGAGAAGGATGGATGGCTTTAGTGAGAGATGGTCGCAACAGGTCATCGCAGATCTTTCGACTGTGCTACCTGATGCGCCACCACCACCTGCGCCGCCTTTAAGACAAAAGAAGAGGCAAGGGTCCTTGACTGCAAGGAGAGTCAAGCGCAGGTACCAAAGACTTGTTCAGTCTAGTTGGGATGATAAGTCTCCTTTGAGACATATAAGAAGGCTAGACAGGAAAAGGAGACAAAGAACCTGAAGGATGCATATGAAACTCTGTGCTCTATCTCAAAGCCAAATTCCTCCAGTTAACAAAATATATTTTCAATTAAATGATGTTGCCTGGATCGTAGTGATGAACCCTTAGATGTGTAATTTAATGTGTTTTATCCAGAAAGAAGCCTTACAAAAAGCATTGTGGTATTAGCAATGGCATATCTTCATGCCAAGCTTTGCTTTTGTTCACATCTACTTGACAAAATCTATATGGCGTTCCTTTTGCTCACTATTTTCTGTCAAGTTGAAAGTTTAACTGAGGCGACTCATATTAACAAGATATTCTCCATGCCAAGCTTTGCAGATTGTGTGTGAATTCATATACTAAAAAATGTGATGTGACTAGTTGTGTTTATTATTGATCATAACGTATTCAAATAAGAAGTTCGTACCTGGAATCTATTGGCGGTTTAGTAGGGCATATTGTGTTGGCTAAAATATGAAGTGGCAGTCCAAATAGACCTGACATATTTAAATGTTGGAGGCATTTTTCTTTTTCTGTTCTATGGGCACTACAATTATTTTGTTTAGTCAAAATTCACATTTTACTCTAAAATTTACATCTCAACCATGTTCCAGGCTGATTTTCTAAAGATGAGAAGGTTACTATGAGAATACCACGAAGGCTAATATTGGACCATGTTTTGCCTGTCAATGCACTTCTTCTGCTCAGTCTTTTGAGAAGCTATTGCTAAGCCCATTGCAGGGGAAGGGTAAGGACAGTATGTTCACTTCATTTAAAGAACCAAGGGTTATATATCAATAACAGTCAAACTTTTTAAACTCCAAGGGTTAGAAATCAAAGTGTTGACTGTTTAGCATGAATCTGTACATTGATCTTTTGAGGGTCACATTAAGAGTTGAAGCTCCCTAATTGGAGTTCCTGAGAACATTAGCATTATAGATAAATCCACAGCAGTCAGTAGTAGCACTCTAAGCAAGGTCCATCTGGTGATATCAATGGCAATAAAATAGTTTGATTTGTGCAAGAATTAATCAATTTTTATCACCAAAAAGTGGCCTGAGTTGATTTTCGGAGGCTCATTGTTATCTATCAGATGAATTAACAAAGATATTACGGCTGAGAATTTTGACATCCTCTTTAGTTCCCTCCTAAACAAAATTGAGATAATTACTGCGCTTCCACTTGATTGTTTATTTGCAGTTCCTGGAAGATGTGTATTATGGAGCATATGTAATTATGTAAACATAAAATTTAAATGATGTGGAATTCAAAAGTTTCAGCTTTCAAATGTCTTGCTGCGGCGCATGATAAAACAAAGGGAAAGCATACCGGAAATCTTTAAATTCTTACGGATACTATTTCCATTGCATTGTTTGAAAAGTATTTAAATTCTGTCACATTATATGAAAGCTTTAATCATATAAGATTTTTTGCACCAATCGTACACGTGATCTGTCAAGAGCAGGATTTCTTAATCACTTGCTCACTTGTTTTTTTCTCATGGAAACTGCATTGATTCACAGTTTTGATGAGACTGGATTTCATGCTGTTATCAGTAGTGACATTTGTTGTAGAAGTCCTCCTGCTTTGCAATCTTGCCTTAGCCTTGTATAGAATCCCATGGACTTGCTCAAAATGAGGATTTGTTGCATTCCTCACATTGTCAATCCACTGCAAGATTTTCGGGTGAGGTGCCAACACTCTCACACGATCTTTTTCATCTAGAACCTGAACAGACAAACATAATTTGTGAGAATTGTGAAAGTTTTAAGAGTAACATTTCGCAATACCGCCAACAATTTTGACGATTGATCCATACTTTGTTTTAAATTTGAAAGCAAATGTGCCATGGCATATTATTACAGAGGCATAGTAAGCATGCTGAAGCCGGAAGATCCAAGATCTTGCTAATCCCCAAGAAGACGAGTCCTCGTATCTACATTATGAACTAATGGGATAACATACTTGATTAGAGATCATTTTGGTGTTGCCATCCATATGAAATGCCAGAAAGAGCTCTTCAATGGCATCATTTTCATACTCTTTTACAGCTTTTCACCTCAGATAAACTAAAAGCTGAGGAATTTATTTCCTCCTTTCAAACTAGAAGCTAATCTGTACTTCATGTTTACATAAGCCTCTGTTCACATTTAACCTCTGAAAATTTTGATCTAGTAGATATTGGATATCATGTGATTCATATTAATCAGCACCTTTTTTGATGCATCTCAAAGTAAAACATGCTAAATTTATAGTCTTCCACTGCTATGGTTTTAAGTAAAGACATATATAGTAGCTTCACTGGGGACCTGTTTTCTCCTTTCTGCTCTTCCAACTAATCAACTAACATTGCTGAACTACTGTCAATTCTATATCAATTGAGATTGAGAAAACTTCCTATGCATGTAGCTGCACAAATGGCAATATGGTTGCAAGATATTAATCCGTTAATTATGCATCCCTAGCACGTTTATGAATATATAATCATTTTCTTGACCTTCTAGATTCAACATGGTTTGGAATCTGATGCAGTTATGTCTTTACCATGTGCATGGAGGAACAGAACACATACCTCAATCTGCATTATCTCACAAACAAGACTAAGATCTGCAATAGATGGCCGGAGATTTCCAAGTAAAAACTTTGCATTTCCTTGAAGCCATGTCGACTCAATTTTTGACAGTGATGTGTTGAGAAGTTCCTCGTCTTTTTTTGCTGACTGTGGATCTAATGGAAGACCATTTGCAGGTCCTAATACTGTCTTCAGAACTAAGCTAACTGCAGAAGAAGATTACATAATCTTCGAGTTCATCTCAGTTTGAACAAAGAAATAGATCATGTCAAGTAGGAATATACAGAACTTCACAACATGCATGGAAGAACACTTTTGGATACATTAGTAATTATTTATAGGTTCAATGGTCGAGTGGTGAAACAATTATTTTCAATTTTTCACCATAGAGTTGATAGTTTCTCATACATGCAGCACGACGGAGGTTGGAATGATGCCAATCCAAGATGGCCTGAACTTTGGCTCTACTGGACAGATCAGCAGGATACCTGCCAAAATATAAAGAAGACATCATTCATGTTCCAACAAAAATAATGTTTTTTTCTTATTTAACTTTTCATATGATTTTAAGTTTAAGAACTGTCAGAAATTCAATTAATTTATAATGTCACAGATGGAATTTCAAACTTTCTTACCATTCAATACTTGGGGAGTTGTATGAATTCAGTTTTTCAGAAAACTTAAAGCTGATGGAATGGGAAGAACTAAAAGAAACAATAAGAAGAAATGCAAAGAAAAATATGCTTACTCACGGAGAATTACCAGTGATCTGGAACTCCTGGGAACGAACAAGCGAGATAACTCATAATCGCATGGCTGAACAAATGAATTCAAATAATTAGAGATCACACATCGGAAAAAGGAGATTAGAAAAAATGTGAAGTACATATCATTTGAAATTTCCACTCAGAACTGTCTTTAACAAAAATATTCATAATTTGAGATGCAAATATCATAAAAGAATAAGCTATAATACTAGAAACCACCTCGTTCTTTCTGCTCAGGATATAAAGGGAACTTAAATCAATTTTCTTGATCTATTAGATTTCTCATCTGTTATTACCAAGCACATTACTGATACATCTTATGTAAGATCAAAATGAGAATCATGGCATACCTTTCTGACATCTTAAATCTTCCATCAGTAATTGCTGGCACTTGTTCCATTGGGTTAATTCCTGAATATATATAAGATCTGAGCTCAAATCAGGAAGAAGCACTAAAGAAAAGAATTTTCGTCCTTTGTACATGGCCACTAGATAATTGGCATTATGATTATGCCTAATTTAGGGAACAACTGGAGATCATCTTCTTTCCTTGATTATGATGATAGAATTTGAAGAATATATAAACGGTGAAATGAAATAATGACATGAGTGTTTAAGATTCCAAGCATGGCCTATGTTTACCTACTACTCTATTCTCTTTTTTTGTTATACATGTACTTATACATCAATCTTGTAAGAAAATTCAATATCCTTCACTCTGTTATGCAATTTTTAATTTCAGTAACTAGGGAGTATAACTGCTCATTATTGGCTATTATTTGCTTGCCTATAAATTATATCTCTTTAGGATTAAATCACTAATCATATATCTCTTTGGGGAAAAGATTCAGCTGAGATCATGCTTTCAATCCTGCCCGAAGGCAGAGGCAAAGCTCGTTTCAGGTTTGGCCTTCCAGGCAAAAATGGTGTGTTGGAGAAGACTCTTCAGAAGCTTAACACATATGCTACTGGTTTTGGGTGTACATAAGAGAACAGAATCCTTCAGTAATCACAAAACGGCAAAAAGAACAAGTACCTCTGAACTCTGCAGTGTGATGCTGCCTCTTAGAGATATCTATCTTTACCTCCTCGAAGTCTATCTTGTTTACCCTGTAATTAAATAGAGGAAATAATTAATTATATAGATATATATAATACCATCAGTTTATGAAGAAGGCCGTCGGCCATGGACACCAAGACGGAAGAATTAAGCATTCAAATCTTGCAACTTACAGACTTTTGGATCACGAACTCAAAGAAAAAGAGAACACAGTTGAAGCAGCAAACTATGTGTAGAAGCCAGTTTTTTTTTGTTCTTGTCATGGAGATTTGATTTGAGATGATTTATGTATACGTACTTGCAGAAAATTAGAACAGCCCTGGATGGCTGCGACATCCGATCGGCGTACACCTTCAGCGTCATCCTCCTCGTACTTCTGTCTCAGACTGACAATTGAGGATCAAGCAAGGAGAGCTCAAGAGCCCAAGTATTATATTGGCGAGTAGAGCACGTTGAAAGAAAAATCAAACTGCATATTTCGAATTAAAATCTTTATTTATAAAAAAATAAAAATTGATGGCGGCAAAACGTTTAAAATTGCACATAATTTTTATTTAAAGTTCATTATAATATTTTTGAATTTTTTTTATTCTGAATCATATTTTTTTCAATTAAAGTTACTTATAAATATTTAAACGAATTTATACGTTCATTTTTCTCTACAGGAAAAATATTCATGAAAACCTCATCCATTATACTCAAATTAATTGAAGGCTATGGATAATTAAAATTGTTCACTTTTTACCCATATAATATATATATATATAATATTATCATTATATACATATGTGTAGATGTCAAAATTTGGGGGACGTGCAAGGCTCCTATGCAATGTTATAAAATTTGGATCGGACGTCGATCCGGATAGCTCATTGGGTCAGGTCGGACCGATCGAATCGTTTGAATCGGATGGTCGAATCGATTGACATTAAATATATTTAAAATAATTAATGTGTTAAAATTAAAATACAAGATGTCATATAAATTACAACACATATAATTTTTTTATCTCAATTCATAAGTTCACAATATATTAATTACTAAAATTTATATTTCGTGTTAAGAAAAAATTGAAAATGATATATATGATACATAACAATATATTCAATGATCAAAATTTGATCAATTTTATAAAGTAACATAAATTAAATTAAATACATAATAAAACCTAAAAAAGTAGCATATGATCCAAAATAATATAATTAATTATTCTAGTATTTAATTAATTACACAAATTTAATGAATGAATAATATGCACCCAGCTTAGAATATCATTTTTTTCAGGATTTTTTAGAAATTTTTTTTTCTTTTATGCACCTGGTTCAATCAAAATCATCGGTTTGACCGATCGAACACGGGTTTTGATCGGGTTTGACCGATTCAAACCGGTTCAAAAGTCTCTCCGGTTCAATAGTGACTCGTAACTTATTTTTGGGATCGGATAACGATCCGAATGGTCCGACCGACTGGTCCAATCCGAGTTTTGCAACACTGCTCTTATGGACAATATAGCTATGTCTTGTGATCCTATTTTATACTGTACTTATAATTTTCATTTAGAATTAATTATAAATTTAAAATTATCAGAGTTATACTGCGTTACCTTAACATTTTGAATCTGTTATGTATTATCCAGCTAATAAAATCAATTAATATACGTTCATTAAATCAATTCAATAATTTTAAATAATAAAAGACATGGTCGTCTACGAAATATGACTATGATGATACCTATATTTTCAATTTCCTATTTGGATATTTGGCCTTGAAGTTAAGATCAAATTCGTCCCCACTCTTGTAACTTTTTTTTGAATTGTGTCTTGTTCATTCCTTCGGAACGAACTGCACCCGTTGCATTTTATGTGGCTCTTTATCAACATGTTTATCGAACATTGTATTAATTAAAAGCTTAATTAATTCATAAAAAAATGCTGCCCAACTTTTCTACTAGCTTATATATGTTGACATATGAAGGCAAGGTAAACGAAAAATTAACATAATATGAGAAATTTAACAAAGTTTGAAAGTCCAAGGTGTTCATTTCCATTCCAATAAGTGATTGATTGGATTTTGAATCATATGGTTATATTTCGGTGAGTACAATATTTTTTTACTAATATAAACATGTTTAAACTCTATTATTCAGAAGCTATGGTAATTAAATTCAGTTTGATTGGTAAAGAACCGAATTGAATAAAAAAAAAGAAAGATGTTATAAGATCAAATTCCAGAAGAGCAAAGTGACAAAGCATGATGGACAAAGTGCATGGATAATTGACTGTTTCAAATGCCCAAAAATAATAAAAGGGTTAAAAAAGATAGACGTGGAGGCATGCAAGTGCTTCATGGAGGTCACCTCCATAAATTTCTCTCCTTCCACCTCCCACCTTCTCCTCCTGCCCTCACAAACCCTTCACCTCCACCTCCCCATTTAGCCTTCTTCTCCCCTCATTTCCTCCTTTCTCAGCTCCCTTGCACCCCCTGCTCCTTCCTCATTGGATCGAACTAAACAATTAGCAACCATGGTAAGTAACATCTCTTTCTTTTTGTTTCTTGTTTTTGTGATGCTAAATCAAACTAGAATCCAATATCAGCATTCTTACGTGCATCACTATATATATATATATATATGTATGTATATATATATATATATGTATATATATATATGTACAGAGAGAGATAGAGAAAAAATGCATGCATGCATGTAATATATATATATATATAGATATATCAGTTGCTGTTTCTCGTTGGCATTGATCATGTTTTGTTTGTGCATTGAACGGAAAAGTCGAACTCGGCGTCCGGGATGGCGGTGAATGACGAGTGCAAGCTCAAGTTCTTGGAGCTGAAGGCCAAGAGGAACTTCCGTTTCATCATTTTTAAGATCGACGAGAAGTTGCAGCAGGTGACTGTGGAGAAGCTGGGCCAACCGGACGAGAACTATGATGATTTCACTGGATCTTTGCCGCCGAATGAGTGCCGCTACGCGGTCTTCGACTTCGATTTCGTCACCGACGAGAACTGCCAGAAGAGCAAGATCTTCTTCATTTCCTGGTAAGGAATTGCTGCAACTATGCAGTGACAATTTTTTTTGTGTTAGATACCCTGATGAGATGCTTTCAAAGGATTCATTGCCAAATACCAATCTCTTGTTGTCTGCTTAATCATATCAGGGCTCCAGATACATCAAAGACAAGGAGTAAGATGTTGTATGCAAGCTCCAAGGATAGGTTCAAGAGGGAACTTGATGGCATACAGGTGGAGCTGCAAGCAACAGATCCTAGTGAGATGAGCCTTGATATTGTGAAAGCACGAGCTATCTGAGAACTGAGTGGTCCTGTGTTCTTTCCTGCAACCAGAGCTTGTGATCAAGCCATTAATTAGTCATGAATTTAGGATTAAAATCCCACATCATTGTCAAAGAGTCCTAAGTCTTACATTTTTGTCTTTATTATATTTCCAAGGAACATAAACGCAGCTTGATTGTGTTTCATGCCATTCTTTTATTGTAAACTAGAAATTCAAATTAATATATGGATTTCTATATTTTGTATTAGCAGAATCTTTAATTAGGATTGCAAAATTATTTGTTCCTTAATTTAGTAGTTTGAAGTTTATAAGAAGGTGTCAACATGTAGTCTCATCTGATAGCAAAGCATAGATGTTCTTTTTCTGGCAAATTTCGAACTGGCGAAAATCATATATAATAATAAAATCTCCGAACTTAACATCGACTTATCGCTAACTAAATCTGCTAATGTATACTGTGAGTTCCTAATAGATGGCTTTGTACTTTGCTCTTCTAGATTTTATACTTCACATTCAGAATAATATCACATTCCTGAAATTGTATCTCTTTTGCCAGACGATAATTAAGCTTTAGATTGCAGAATCATTATAAGGTCCCGTTCCATCATGCTGATTGCGATGAATAGAAGAACTTTTTTTTTTGATACAGGAACAAAAGAACTTTATCTCTCATAAATCAATTGAATGAAACACTATTAACAAATATGTATTGGATATCCTAATTGAGTTTGATTTAAGGTGGAATTATTTTCATGATGTTTTCAGATCTTTATGATGCTTGGTCTTGGCACGATCAAGCTTACAAAAGAACAGTTTGTATCATTTAAATGTCTCTGTTAATTTCTTGTCCTCCTGCAATGAAGTTTCTGTAAATTAAGCACAACTCCAAATAATCAAAGAACCTGTTGAAGTTTTGGAATTGCTTCACTTGCAAGCACTTCAAGGAACCTATTTGCATTTCATTAAAGAAGCACTTTATGAAGAATGTCCTTAGCGTCTCTGTAGATTCTTAACCTTAACCCAAAGGAAAAGCTAGGAAGTTGTGTAGTGATTAAAATTCAGATTTCTTGGCTATCTGCATTGTGGTGTTGGCCATTACTGTAAGCCTTTAAGACTTCCATTGAAGAAGCCATGCAGTTGTCACATCTTTACATGTTACAACAGAAGAAGGCAATCAACTCTCGTCGGTACATTGTCTCCCTCTATTCCTAATCACAGGTATACACATAGTTCAATTCTTCCATACCTATAGGGACCTTGTTTTGTAAATAAGCAATAAACAATTTGTCCATTTTTAGCACCAGCATTAGCGTCTAATTTGCTGCATGATACATATAGATAATGTTAGCATCAAATTGTTGCTGCATCATAAAGACTCCCTCTAGTGTTTAAGTAGACAATTCCTCAAATTGACATTAATTACAGAAGGAGATGATTCAAGGAGTAGCACGGGCAATCCGTTTCCATGGTAATCGACTCAAAGAGGCTGTTGTGCAAAATGTTAGTATCACAGATGGTTTTTCCTGGTCTAACATGTCGAATCGATTTGAGACTGCTGCTTCAGCAACAGCAAGAACTTATAAAGGACTGGAGAACATTACAGTTGCTCAAATTCTGAAAACCAAGGGAGAAGGCATGGAGAAAGAATTGTACTGGTGTCACGCCGATGATTCAGTGTATGATGCTGTCAAGAATGTAAGAATCCATTGAACAGATGGAATAAGTGTAAGGCATATCAGCAAATGAAAATTATAACACTGACAGATACGAATTGCAGATGACACAGCATCATATTGGAGCCTTGGTTGTCATAAAGCCTGGAGATGAAAGGCTACTAGCTGGTATTGTTACTGAGAGAGGTAAACCATTAGATACATAGCAATTATTTCTATGAAATTCTGAATACAGTTTAAATTGTCTCTCATCTGAAACTTCAACTTATAGAACTATAATCCAACTATGTTTTTAAGTTATAAAGTTCCATCATCACAGATTATCTCAGGAAAATTATAGTCCAAGGAAGATCTTCCACTGACAACAAAGTTGGGGATATAATGACTGATGAGGTATTTACAACCCATGTCTATTCTTTTCTATGATATGAAGAATTTTGTTGCCTTAATCTTAAGACCATCCTCAAATGTCCTGCAGAATAAGCTCATAACAGTGTCTTCTGATACTAACATTCTCCAAGCAATGAAGCTAATGACAGGTAACTCTTCATGCGGTTTATCGTCAGCATTTAATTAGAAAAAATGCACTAATGGTGGCAAGCTGGTTTTGATGTTGTCAGAAAAACGTATTAGGCATGTCCCAGTGGTAAATCAGAAGGTGATTGGTATTATATCAATCGTAGATGTTGTTCGCGCAATAGTTGAACAACAGAATGAGGAAGTAAAGCACTTAAACGCGTACATAAGAGGAGATTACTACTAGAAATTAGTAGCATTGAAGCATCAGAGATATGATGAAGCCATTGTGGTTGGAGATAATGATTCTGGAGTTGTCTTTTTCCTTCTTATCTTCAAAGTTATGACCTGACTATTGATGTTTAATGTCACACTTGGATTATTGATATATTTTTACTAACATGGAACTCCATTCTCCAGTTGGGAAATTCAGAATTTTACAAGTACATTGGTTGATATCTTTGATTTTGGATTGTAGTTGATCTCAAACTTGTCATTATCGATGAAAGGACAAACTCAATTCAGATTTAAGCATATTCAAATTTGTACATTTTGTGCACTCATTTTACTGAGATCCAACTAACACAAACTGAAATAGATCCTTGCGTCTATATTTGGGAAACCAAGATAAAAGTATGCATAACAAAGAATTATTCCATTCTATAGATTCAACAAAGTGGTGGTGCAAGACAACATCAGCATTGAAAGATGACCACAAACATGGAGACTAAAGATGTCACATTGTTGATAATGTCTTCAATCTTAACCCAGTGAAAATTCATATGACCTCCTGCACATCATAGCCGTCGAATATTTGGGGCAACGAAGCCGCCCGTCTCATACGGGGGTCTCGCTGCCCGGTCAGCGAGCCTGAGGGGTCTAGGGGGAGATCTAGGGGGATCCCCTACGGGGGTTCGGGCGGATCCTCGAAACCTAGACAGGCTTAGGACTTATGTTTCCTATTTTGTATTGGGAGTCCATATATAAACTCCCTAGGGTTTAGATTATCTTGTATCTTGTATTATCTGCTATTTTTTTCACATCAAAGAAATAATTCTATCCGCCGCCCGAGGACGTAGCTCAGTTAAGAGTGAACCTCGTAAATCCGTGTGTCTTCTCTATGTTGATCTCTCTCTCTCTCGTCTATTTTTCCATAACAAACATTATAAGCAAAACTTACGAAGGATAATTTTCAAATAGAGATCTAAGGATCAGAACAGGAGATAATAATGTTTGTTAGGTTAATATGTCCTTCCATTAAAGGGTGCTAGTAAGAAAATTCTCAATTGCAATCATGCCTATGGGTAGTACAAGAAATTTAATAACTCAAAAAGAGACAAGAGAATTAGCCTCCTTTGTCAACGAAAAAAAGAGACAAGAGAATTATAAAGGGGCAAGGAACATGTAGCACATTTTTAATGTAACATGTTTGACTCATCAAAAAGTAATGATATTTTTTATATAAAATAATTTAATTACTATTCACTCATTAAAAAAAAGTGTCGATTATTTATGTACAAATGCGGTATACATTCCTTTTCCACAATTATAAATCAAATTATATTTTTTCCTCTTACAACCTCGACGATGAATGCAGAAGGAATTTTATTTGACCAATAAAAAAATCACATTTTTATTCTTTCTCATAAGTTCATGGAAATAAAAAAAAAATTTGAATCATTCGATGGCATTTTTTTCCATTATAAAGAAAGCTTGTGGGCCTAATAAAAAGGAAGATAAAAATAGAAGGTACATAAATTTCATAATATTTTCAAGTCAAGAATTCTTGATGCACTAGTCGAGATGCCTGTCAACCTTGTAGTCTCATTCAGTAACATTATAATTATCTATATACAACAAGATAAACCAGCATTTCCAATTTCAGTTCGTCCTAGTGAAATTGTTTTATTATTTTAGTAATGGAGTTTTCACTTTAAAAATGTGCATATACATGAATCTTTTTGCTGGATCAAAAAATCAATTTGGGTTGTTGATTTAAAATTAAATTTAATCATTTTTTTCATGATATCATTAGACCAATTACCACCACCGTATATATATACATACACATATATATAATATATATATATATATGTGTGTGCGTGTGTATATATATCCAAAATAGGTACAGTAAAAGGTAGGTTACCCGCACTCTCGAAATTCTTTAAAAAGAACAAGCTCCATTAAGTAATTTTCACATTTAGACATTGTTTGACAATAGTTAATAAAGAATAGCAATTAATAATTAAATAATTAATTATTAAATTTAATTAAAATATATTTGCAAATATGATATTTAAATCAGTCAATAGATGTAAAAATAATATTTAAATAATTTGAATTATTATATGTATCCTTAATTAACTATTTTAATATTAATAAATAATAATAAAATAAATAGTTAGATAATAGAATAATAATAAATAATAAAGTGGTCACATGGTATACAAGAATAAATGTATCATATAAATTATAATTAATAATAAAATATTTTAAGAGTATATATGAAATTAAATTTAAACACGGTAATAAATAATTTAGAAATTAATTTTTAAACGTTTCAAATCGTTAAGTTTTAATCGCTTGTAACTATTATTAATGTAGTTACCAAATTTTAAATAGTTTATTGACTTAGTTAACACATTATTACATAGCTTCCACAATTGTCAATTCTTGGTGTCAAAATCACACTCACGAAGAACAAGGATAGTCATCTTTCAATTCAATTGTCTACAAAGCTCCCATCCTTTCGGATAATGGTTGAGGGGTAGTCTTTTGCTTAATAGTAGTGACTGACGACTTAATTTTTCAATCCTTACTGCCAAACTAAGTGCTAATTAATCTAGAGGCTCTACAAAAAAAATAAAATAAAACAAGAGTAAAAAGAATAAACTCTTTATTTTAAGCGACATAGCATAACACCTTCTTCTTTATCCTTCTAGATTAATGCAAAAATATTGAAGTCCGAATCATTATTCCATGCAATTGGATGAATTTCACGAATTAGTGATCTTCTTACCTATTGCTAAACTAGATCACCTGTCTATCAAGATGAATTGATCCTTAGGAGTTCAAGTATGCATAGAGAAAATAAAATAACAAAATAACCTTTTCAGTTTTGAAGCACCACAGGTCCAAGAGAATCATAGGAAAATATCAACAATAAACAAGTATATGAAATCCGATGCACAACAACTTTAAAGGCAATCGAAAGATAAATTGATCGTAAAAACATCCTAAACATTCGAATAACTTTAAAAAATGAATTAGCTACCGAAGTCTTAAAAAACATAGCAACAAAATCATGTTCATCATGTAGAAAAAATAATATAAAAATGAGTTCTGCTTTTTCCAAGAACAACTCCTTAGTCACTCTTCAACATCTTAATGAATGTCTCAAAAGTGGCCTCCAAAAGGAATCACCTCTCTAAGAAATTTTCCCCTTTTGTTTCACTTACTTAGGCTTCTATACTCCAAATAAAGAAGCTTCCAACTCTTGTTTGTTTTACATTTTTATTCTTCTATGCAGGCTTTTGAGGTGTGATTAAGTGACTTGCATATGCACGTGTTCTTTCTCTATTTCTCTAAAATTAAACTAAAATACAAAAGCATTTTTTTTCACGAGATAGGAAATGAATGTAATTGACTAATAAGCATATGCACATAATATTTGAATTATAAGAGTTATGTTTCAAAAATATATGGAACTATACTCAAATATATTTTTAAAAAATGGTTATAATGCATGCAAATTTCTTTTATGATGTATAGTCCAAAATGTGAGTAGAAAGTTAAAAAAAGATGCACCATATAACATGCACTGATATATATGCAAAATACATATCAATAATGTAAAATATAGCATAGAAAAGATAAATGAGAGTGCATAGCACTTTGCACTGCACCCCATGTAGTACATGATTTAGATCATTAATTTTAAATCAATGACCAAATCTAGTATTATGCACCCCTATTTTTCTCTTATAAATATAAAATTTTCATGGACAGAATTCTCTCCTTCATATGTCAAAGTAATTTGGCATACATTTGTTTTGATAAAAATATTTAACAAGAATAATTTTATGAGGTGTTTTCTAATGCAAAATAGGCTAGCCTACAACAAAAAGAAAAGATTTCCAAAGACAAATTTTCTTCTATGTTTGAAGTAATCAATCAAATAGGAATCACTGTCATATAGTTTATTTCCTAAAATTTAGTTTATTTTTGTTATGGCAGCTGTGTAACTTTGTAGTGTCTTTCTCAAGAAACTATTTTTAATTATTTTACAATGATCGGATAAATCAAGATTGTAAAAATTTACCCGAATATCGATTCGGATCGCTTGATAGGTCAAGTTGAATCGATTAAACTAGATGACCGAATCGAATAATAATAAATTAATATAAAATAAGAAATTGGGTCTAAAATTAAAATACATAAGTGCATATTATTAATTATAATAATATAATATTTTTTATTTCTAATTCATAATTTGTAATAGTACTTAATGATCCAAAATAAATAATAAAATAATTATTAAATACTAATATGAGTGATTCATTAAGTTTTTTATTTAACGTAACAATATAAACTCATCGTTATTTTAAATCTTACTTATATGAAAAATATAGTTTATTTAGCATTTTTAAGATTTAGAAAATTAAACTAAATTTCTATTATTATTATTCTTTAAGAAAATTATATTATTTTGGTCGAGTTGATTAAATCCGTTGAGTTGAATGGTTCAATCCGAATTTTGATCAGGTCAAAGTAGGCCAATTGTCATCCCGAGTTTAGAATGACTCATGATCCATTTTAAATCTCGAACACTAATCCAACTGACCCGACTTACCGGACCAGGTTTTACAATATGGTGTTAAATCAATTCTAATCTATTTTTAATTATTTTAATCCAATGGGGGAATTGGGTGACCTGTGGTTGGTGGGCACACCAAACATTGAATATTCAAATAATGCAACGAACATAAATAGAAGCTTGATAAAGTTATCATTTATGTGTAATTAAAAAAAGAATGTGCCAAGTATAAGAGGAACCTTTGGGGTTTCCTTATCAGGAAGGCAAGGAATTGATCAGTTTGTGAATGTGGCACCCAATCTACATCTACATGCACTCGCTTATTTATTTATTTATTTATTTAATGCCGGTCATAGCATTTAAATATAGACATTTAATACTCTTATATATTAGTTGAAAAATGATAAATTCTTAAATTTTTTCTCCATATTTTATGTACTTATCATGTGTTTTATTAAAAACATATTCTTATTTTCCAACGAAAAAAATATTGATCAAAGACAAATATTTCTTGTTGATCACAAGTCAACTAAAAGTTTATCTATCTTTTGATGCGCGATTAAAAAGTAAAATAAATCATGCCTTTTTTAAAAGAATCACATAAAAAAAATGTTCTCTCAGCATTTATTTAGTTTTCGCAAAGCAAAAATTATTCATACTTCCCTATTTTTTCACATATCACATCTATCGCGCCCAAGGGCAACGGACGGCAGATATCTCGTTTGCTTTCCTGATATCAAACGAATGGACGGCGTCCAAGAGACAACACCAAAACCCCCTGAAGCTTTATCAGCAGCCATCAAAGAATTTAAAAGGAATAGTCTGTAAACAAAACTAAGCAGAATAGAACAGAGGAGAGGAGAGGAGAGGAGATCGCCATGGGGGGTTCGCTGGGGGTAAAGGCAGCTCCTTTCACGTACGCAGCGCACGCCCTGTCCGTGGCCGCGGCGTTGATGGTGCTCGTCTGGTGCATCCACTTCCGCGGCGGCCTGGCGTTCGATTCTGACAACAAAAGCCTCATCTTTAATGTATGTTCCTGATGCTTTTTCCTTGATTCATTCATCACCATTCTGTTATATCATCATCGTTGTCGTCAGCATATAGAGTTTGAATGGTTGTTGGTCTGCCAAACTGCTGCATTCGGTACTTTTAAGCATGGAAAAGGGTCGACCTTTTTTTTTACTTGCGAGTTGCTTCTGTTAATAATGTTCTTCTACTGTTCCAACCCATCAGATCGAAAGGGATGGAATTCTTCCTGGTGCTAGCTCCGCTCTTGATTTTTGTGACGTGATCAGCGAGACGCCTTGATAATGAATCGTGTGCAGGATTATACATAATGTTAAGATTTAGTTTTGTGTTCATTGTGTTTTTTCTTTTCTTCTTTTTAGTAGAGGTTCACTGCCTTAACAGGCAGGTTTGGCATGCATCATGATGAATATAACACGTTTGAAGTGTTAGGAGCGCTAACAAATCTTCGATGTCATCAGTCATCTGTATATTGTTATCATTAGATGGATAAGTATTGGGGTTTAGAAAGGGATTACCTCCGATAGAGTACTACTGCTGCATATGTTGGATCCGAGTCCTGAAATTAATTCTTGTTACAGAGAAATTTTGCTGTACTCAAACTTCCTCCACTTCACTTGCATTCCGATTTCTTAGGATGTCTTACACTTGTGTCATATCCAGTTCACCGTAAGCAAGAACATTTCATTTCTGGGCTCATATTTCCTGAGACAACAATAAAACAAATGCTCAAGTTGATTGCTTTCTTATAATTATAGCCACAAGCCACCAGTGTGGTCAGTCGTATTTGGACTGTTTATGATATTTTTAGTTGCGTTCCTTGATCATGAACAATATCTGTGCTGGAATCTTCAAATAGAATAACAAATTGTAAAGTATGCAAAACACTCGTTCATTGGTGTAGGCAGATATCTTAGATAAGTCTTCTGTCGATCCATGACTTATTAACAAGACTTGCTAATTGAGGTTGTTGTATATTTAATGCACATCATACACAGGACGTAATGCTGATTATCTGAATTTTTTTATCATTCTGAACATCAATAATTTGATTCTTGTTGCCAAATTTTATAGTCATATAGCCATATTCAAAGTTGGATTATTTTCTTTACAATTTCCTTCATCTTAGAAAGCCTTCCTGGTCATATCATAAGCCCACTGCATCAAATTGAGCTTACTGTATCTGATGGACTACTTCCACTTTTATTCTCTGGAATAAAATCAATTTAAGAAGAAATGAAGGGTTGGTGTATTGGCATTATGTAAGAAAAGCAAAACATTGAACAATCTCATTCATCTATCTCATTTTCTCTTTATCAAGTGACATTTGCTTATTAAGTTTGGAACCTAATCATGTTAAAGGAAAAAGAAGTTATAAATAGTCTCCTATCAGGCCCTATAAAGTTGTCATGTTCATCTTTTTAATTTCACTTTAATGATTGCCCGTTAACTACTATTACTTGAAACTTTTTGCACTGATTAGTTTTCTCATACAAAAAGAAAATGAAATAGAAAATATGCATGAACTTAAAAAAATAGATAAAAAGATAAAAAAGGAGGAACTTAATAACTTGGGTTTCTTTCGCTTTCAGGTTCATCCAGTTATTATGCTGATTGGCTTCATCATAATGGGAAGTGAGGGTGAGTCACTTAACTTCAAACACTGATGCAATCTTTGTTCATTTTTGTTCCAAACAATAAATGTGGATTTACTGAATGTTTAACCAATATGCAGCTATATTAAGCTACAAGACTATGCCATGGAGAAAGGAAGTGAATAAACTGGTCCATTTGATTCTTAATTGTATTGCTTTTGTCCTTGGCGTTGTTGGAATCTATGCCGTCTTCAAGTATCACAATGAAAGTGGGATCTATAACCTGTACAGCTTGCACTCTTGGGTCGGCATCGGAACAATCTGTTTATATGGAGTTCAGGTGACCAAAATGTAACCTTTTCTCTATCAGTAGTTTAAAATCTAAACAACTGATTAATGATAGATGGCTCCATTGTCCCCTTTGTCACTATGTTGCTAACCTTGGCTTGTTTGTTTCCTCTTTCTCAGTGGTTATATGGATTTGTGATCTTCTTCTTTCCTGGTGCTACCCCAGCACTGAGGCGTGGATCTCTCCCTTGGCATGTGTTGTTTGGCCTCTTTGTCTACATATTGGCCTTGGTCACTGCAGAGCTTGGATTCTTGCAAAAGCTCTCATTCTTAGAGAACTCAGGTCTGTATAAATACAGTTCAGAGGCCATTTTAGTAAACTTCACAGGTCTAGTTGTGATACTGCTGGGGGCTTCTGTTGTGGTAGCTGCTATTGCTCCTGCACGTATAGAGCCAACCCCAACATATATCCCCATTGGAGACATTTGAATTGTGTGAACATGTCACTATGATAATAATTGGTGTTTTGATGTGACCAATGTAACTTTATGTGTCAATTCTTTACAGAAGAAGCTGCAAAAGCGACTCTTTTGATAATGTATGGATGTATTTTTACTGCATGGACTTATTGAGAAAAAAAGGGAGTAAAAGATGGTAGACACCATCGCCAATGCATCACTCATTTTATTTTCTTTGCTCAAATTTGTAATATTTGTGAACCATCTTTGGATATGTATGGTTCATCTAAACAGGCATCATGTAAAAGGTTTAACTTTTTTTCTTGTTCTTCATCAACAATTATGCAGCATCTGTTATAAGTATATCAAAATCCTCTGGCAACCCTTCTGTAGCTATACACTGTCGTCACAAATTCCATTAAAAGAAACTTATGGAAAATGCAGCTCCATCAGTAATCAAGTTACAGACATTTCTCAGTCAAAGCTTATGAGGACTTCAGTTTCAGTACTTTTTTTTGCTAGTCAGTTCCTTTCAGATCAGAAAATATGACAAACCATGCAAGCTACTCATAGAAATAAGGCGATCAAAGAACCATATAAATGTGGCATGCTTACATGACTGAGAAGTGCCTCCATGATAAAAAAAAATTACTATGATAGTATTGGCATGATCAAACAAGTATTAACAACCAGTCTAAAGATAGAAGCCAAAACTGTGACATTGCTCCGAGTAAACTCTCAAGGGGAGAAGAAGCTGTGAACGACTTCCGCACAGCTGCTGCCTCTGCCCCCATTCACCTCATCCTTGTGCTGGAACCTGGTCATCAGGGCTCCCAACCTTTTCCTCACCTTCTCCTCCTGCAGACAGGAGTCAGCTTCTTCTCCCTGTGCCATGTGACAGGCCATGGCCCTCTCCCTCCTCCTTTCCATCCTACGGCTGATGACATAGGCTGCGTTTGGTGTTGCTGTGAGAATGAAGCTTTCTCTACAGCATCACTTGCTTCTTCTTAGTTCTTTGTTTGGTAAAAAAAATTGAGACTGCTTTCTCATAAAAATAGCTGTAACCTACAGCAACTTTTGTGTTTTTTGGTAAAGAAGCAAGGCTGCGTTTGGTAAAGCTTTTTACCAAAGCAAGCTGTATAAAAAGAAAGCTGTTTAATGCTGTGAGAAAAAGGAAGGTTTTCTAACTGTGCAAAAAAGCACAAAAATAGCTGTCAACTGCAGCCAATTTTAAAAGAAAGCAGCTACAGAAATTTTCACCAAACACACATATAAGAGAAAGCAAGTTCAGCTTTTATCAAAGCAATAGTTTCACAGCACCACTAAACGCACCTCAAAACTCTCCTTTCCTCCACAGCAGTCAATAGCTAACTTTATTAAGAGCAAGCTTTCTCAAACAGCTTTCCTCTGATATGTAAACATCCATCAGAAAAAGCACTCACTCGATCAGCAGAGAAACAGTGGAGTGTCAGCTTGGAGGAGGACAAGTAAAGTGAAGAAATGGACACTTATTTATGGTGAGAGGTAAATGCTGAATCCAGTGGGCATGAGTCCCCAGTTTCACTACTTTCACTATTTTGAAATCTGGGCATGAAATCGCAAGTAGTGCACAACATGTGGCCATTGCTATAACGGACTACTTTTATGGTTAGCATTGATCAGATGATATGTGGCTGGTGTTGGCATGCCATGCTTAACTATCTGATATTGCTGAGCCGAAGTAATGCGTTGAATAGGGATTGATCACAGCAAGGAAGTAGTACTGGCTATGCAAGTGCCTCCATTCTATTGGTCTTGGATTTGGTTTGCACCATAGATTGCCACCAAGTGGGGAAGTTCAATAGAGAATGTTTTGCTGAAAGAAAGAAAGAAAGAAAGAAGAAAGATTTGACAAATATCTACATTATTCTTTTTTCTTGAAACTATAGCGAAAATTTTGATATAATCTTAAATTGTAAAACCAATCAGGTTTAGTCTCAAATTTATCTTGATCAAATGCATTAATTTGTTGATCTTTGTTAGCCTATTTTTGACATTATTTTTTATTTTTAATTTATTAAATATTACTTTTTACTCTCAAGAATTAAAAATTTAAAAAAGATTTTGTGGCAAGCATAGCTAGGGTTGTCCGCAAGCTTGCGCTCTGGTGAACTCGCGAGCCGCTAGCGCGAGTTCACTTGTGTAGAGAACTTATGTAGGCGTCGCTTGTGTGTGAGCTAGCATTGCATAAGAGATCAACCCCTCAATATTTATATTTTTAAAAAAAATAAGAGGAGAAATTGAAGAAATATAAAAAGTAAAAAAATCATATGATAGGATCAAATAATCTAATAAACAAAGTTGACATACTTTTGCCCAATTTTATAGTTTCAAATTAAATTTAAAATTTTATGACAATTTGAGGAAGGTTTAAATAGATAACTTGTTTTCCCTTCAGATCACTTTACTTGTACTATCATGCATCGGTTGTACTCTGTGAATTGAAGGAATCAAGGAAGGGCATAAACAAGTTCACCTTAAAAAAAAAATCGAAATACCATACTTTATTAGAAATTTCTGATTATAAAATGAAACATTAAAATGATGCCTATCAGAATCACTTGCAAAGTGTTGGGATCTTTTCTGCAATTTTGGATGATCCTTTCATAAGATGCACATCCATCACAAAGAAAAAAGACAAAAAAAATTGATCAGATGAGAAAAAAATTTCTAGGCAGGAGCCACAAATCTCGGCCCATTATTCCTATTTGGACATCAGGGGATGTAAGTTGCTGCTTTTTCGCACTTGGGCTTGTGAGTTTAAATTTATATGGGGGCCCAAAGTTCTGTTTTTCCAGAGAAAATTCAGAAATTAAAGAATTAAGAACTAATAAATGTTTGATTTCATTATTTTCAAATTTGTTTACCACTATTTGAATTTTAAATTGATCCTAAAAGTATTTTGCAATGCGGTCCGGGTCCATTTTTGTATGGAGCCCAAGGATTACTTGCATATCATAACACAGTTTGTACTCCCACATGGCTTTTACTTCAACTGATGGAGAGTTGCTTTGAATCAAAAATCAAAATTTAAAGTGTAAGAAGTTTATTTTTGACGTTTCTATCTTAAATTAAATTAGTCATAACAACGAGTGGCTCTGCAGCATGCATTAAAAAGAGACCAATATGATCTTTCTAGCTGTATTAAGTATACTTTGCCAGCAAAGAAAAAAAAAGTATACACTGCCATTTGATATGAGATTCTTTAATTTTAAAATAAAAAGGTTTTGCTTGGCATTTGAAAATTAATGCCCTCCTAACAAAAATGCCTTCTATTATCAAAATCATAGCAATCATTAGTTCATCGTCCATAAGAGGGCATGTCATGCTAAATACATGAGTGAACAGAATAGTTCATCTTTATTTTTTATACAGTTGCAGTTGGAGAAATGAACCTTACATGATGCATACATATCTCAGGGATTCAACATCACACTTCTGTCCTCCACCACCTGCCACCAACTGTTTCAACCCTGCACAAGCTGCCAGAAATGCCAACAGCACATCCCTGCATTTGACGGCTCTTGAATGATTGGCCTACAGGTGGTTTTCATGCACTCTTAGTTGTTCAGAGAATCTTTATATCACCTAACAGTTTGACATGAAAAAGAAGGCAACAAATAAAAATAGAAAAAGGTTTCAGCAAACGATTACAGGTAGATAGAGAGGATGAGAACCTTTTAAAGCCTAATGAAACCAACTCATCATCCTCTTTACAGCAGTAGGTAGAGTTTGTATGACGCAAAACCTCCTCCTGATGATCTAATTCTACCTACACATCCTCCCAAGACAGCTAATCAGAGGCATGAGAGAGACACCAAACGGATATTAGAATAAAAACTATTCCAACTGCAGGATTTCTTACAGGAACAGAAAGAGGAGAGAGAAAGAGAAGGGGCTTGTCCAGTACAGCCATTGCTTTCAAAAGTTTGATATTTAGAAGATGCAGATAAATTTAAAGCTTAGCCTTCAGGAATCAACTAGGCAGGGAACAAATGGAGCTTGAAATCTGGCTGTATGCATTTATGAACTGGACATGGGACATATATGCATCAATGCAACTACCAACGTACATGTACACTAGTTTTTTTTTTTCAATTACAAAAGAGACCCATTAATTTAATATCAGAAAAGATGATTACATTTGTTAATTGTGAGGGATTGAACTAAGATAAAAAGTTAAGGGATCAAAATATATAAAAATAAATTATTAAAATTTAGAAGAAGTCGAAGTATATAAAAGTATATTATTAATAAAAGAAAGTCATCAGTGATAGTCGAGTTTGAGATCTCAAAATATTAATTGTATTCATTTATTCACTTGAACAATTAAATAATTGTTTTTTTTTACTTATCATTTATATTATTTATTGATCGCAAATATTAATATATAAGTATATATATATTTTTATACATTCAAAAGTTGGAAGGGAGGGCGGAGGGTTTAAGTCACTTTACTGTCGAGAGAAACAAGTTGCACTGACATCATGATACATACGCAAAAAAATCTATAATAACTTTTGGTTAATTATTATGCAACACAACTACACAAGTCCAGTGGCTCAAGCTAACAAGCTTAATTGGTGGTGCATGATGTGTCGTCTGCTTCTTTAATATAAATGCAGTTATCCACTTGCCAATTGCTCTTGCTTGCTGCTTCAAAACTCTTACGCAACAACTACTTGTGGTGCTATTTTTATTGCAGTATGTGTAGATTAATTAATGAATGAATTGTACATATATACAACGATGCAAGAGAAGGTTTTAGTTTGATTCATTGATTAAGATCTTTTTGTCCCTGATGGGCCCTCTCAATCTTAAACTCGAATTCCATCTACTATGAACATTCAAACCTTAAAATTGGATTTCCAGCACAAGCCACAACGGCAGCATCTATATGTGAAATATGTCCAGCTTAATAATTGGGATCTTCTAACATATTTCTGAAGTCGATCGTCAAATCTTGTTCATTTAATATGAACATCTCAGAGAGGAATTTGATCATTTATGATGACATATACATGAAAGGTTAATTAATATATACGTGTATGTTGGTAGGCTAATAACACTTTTGCCCTTTAGATTGTTGAGAGTTGATCTTCTTCTTCCTTATGTACCTTGATGCAAACTTCCAACTAATCTAACGTAAAATGTATGACAAATGGAAGACAGAAATGACATGTAATAATTGCTACTGCAGCATTTTCTCAATTTATAGAAAACCGGATGGAAAAATAAATTTCTACTAAATTAATAACTCTATAAATTAAATATGAAATTAATAACTCTCGTCCGATGCCTTATTCCTTTGTCTTCGTGAAATACTTTCAAAGCTCTCAGCCGATAAAATTGATCACAAGGTCATAGTTTAAAAAAAGTATCTATTTGAAGGGAATTATGTAACGTTCCCACAAGCATTACCCACCACATGATAGAATATTCTATCAAAAATGCTATGAACTTATATTTTTAATCTAATATTTTATTAATTTTCTAGTTAATATGATGAATAGATTATCAAAAAGTCATAATCATAACCTGACCTATGATATGTGTAAGTCACCTCATCACAAATCTATTTTGCTCGTAGAATCAAAAGAATGAAAGAATTCTCATAGATGAAATTCAATATGTTCTTTTTCTTTATCATGTATCTTTCTTATCTTCAATGACTTTAATTCAAGAATAATCAAAATATCATTTGCATTCATATGATGCACAGTAATTTCATGCTTCAGTATGCCCATAATCATTAATTTCTTACTTTATATTATTATTTTCAATGTCTTCTTTCTCTTTAGTGACTTTAATTCAAGAATGATCAAAACATCATTTTCATTCATATGATGCACGGTAGTTTCATGGTTCAGTATGTCCATGATCATTAGTTTCATACTTTATATTATTATTGTTAGTGTCATCAGTGGCTAGAACATCAATTACATCCTAATATTTATGGTGTACAGTTCTCAGTATGTCCAAGTTTAGTCTTAACTTAGGGCCTCTTGATTTTTTTTATTTATCTTGTCATAAGTTATCAAACATTACAAATAATAGTGAGCTTTTGCCTGATTATTCAAGATTCAGATTGTCCGACTGCATGCATGATGAGCTAGGTCATGAAACATTCATCGGTGGTCTCAGTAGTCAGTCGGGACAAGTTTCGTAGTCAAGATAAATCTCGTAGTCAGGGTAAATACTGTGGTCGGGATAAACCCCTCAATCGGCAGGGTTCTCCTCTTCATGCGATAAATTTAATCACAATCGTTAACCATTTTTAATCCTATTACTAGTTGAGCAATCCGCTAACTTCTACATATCTCCAAGAAACCCTAGATTAGTGCATTAATTTAGGAAAATAATCATCATTACACTATGATTAGTCATTGCATCCATGTTAAGCAGACTGAACACGATCTGCGTCATATATCGGTACGATTCGCATCGGGGTTGATTAAACAATCGTAATCTCATGGAAGATCCGGGTAACACAGTCTGTGTCGGATATCGATAGAGCCCGCGTTAGGGTCTTTGTAACCCTATCCAAGTTGTAATAAACTTCAAGAAATGGTCCACATTGGGTCGACACAATCTGTTTTGCATACCCGTCCATTCTCGAGGTGAAATGTCATGCACCCAATATTTAATTTATTTGTATCAGTTCATGCCAGGTATAACTCGATCTGTGTCAGGGTTAGGGTTTATGTCGACGATGTCTTTGGTCTGAGGAACACAAATCATCTTCGATCCTAGGAACACATCATGTGTCATGGTGCAACACAATCTATTTTCCGTCTTGGTGCTTTCGAGGGATGTGGCCCACACTTGAGAATGGCGCGGCCCGCATTCAATCGTCTCCAAGTTGTCCGATCTGCGTTAGGTCGGCTTTGAGTTTTCTAGGAAGCACAACATGCATTTGAGGGTCACAGAGTCGATGTCTTGCTGGGAACATAGTATGTGTTCAGTTGTCCAATTCTCTCCCATGGCTAGGTCTTCGTCTCCATCCCGAAGTTGATCCTGATATATGATTTTTAATGATATGATACATGAATTATTATTTTAATGCAGGAATCACGTCATTATCCATCTCTCCTATATTTAGTTATATATACATGCAATATCCCAAGGTCAATAATGCGCCCAACCCAAAAAATGGGAACGACCAATGTGTAGAAACACTATATATTTATATTTTTTGCTTGTATATGCATATATATATATATATATATATATATATATATATATATATTAATAAAAAAAAGTTTGTCGCCCCAAACCCTCCTAGGTTCGTCCCTGCTTAAGGTTCATCCTCTAATTACATATCTTAGTTTGTAGATAATAATTTTCTTCTTCCTTATTCTAGATTGTTCTCCTCGTTCTTCTATCGCGATGAGTCTTCTCCTTCCTACTCGCACCTCCTTTATAATGAACATTCTTCTTGACCTCTCCTCCCCCATAATGATATAACGTCGTGAGGAGATAAATGAAGAGAGAGAAAGAGAAAGGAA
Source organism: Pontederia paniculata (assembly GCA_001647135.1). Lineage (NCBI taxonomy): Eukaryota > Viridiplantae > Streptophyta > Magnoliopsida > Commelinales > Pontederiaceae > Pontederia > Pontederia paniculata. The sequence continues at coordinate 33,951 of LTAE01000519.1, forward strand.
GAATGATTCTAAGAAAAGAATAGGGGTTGTGTCCTATTTATAGAAAAAAAAATTCTAGATGGAGTTTGATTAAGATTAAAACTCTTTAAAGCTTAACTTATATTATGACTATGAGTCTCATAAAAATAATTTGTATAAATTTAAGAATATTAAGTTGATTAGAAAAAAATATTAGGATGAAAATTTGACTTTGAGTCAAGCATATCATTCCCCTTCTTCTAATCATATTATATCTTATATTATTTTCTAACTTTTAATCAACTAAAAATTGTGGATGTTATGAATTCTGCATATTCTTTATGTGGATCATCAAATAAATTTTCTCAATATTTTTCTCAAAATATATTTTAGACTTATTTAATAATTTTTCACTTTTATGAAAACTCAAAATTAATACCTAAGAGGGCATTTCTATAAAAGTAATCTTTCGATATTATCTGATAGTATTGATTAAATTATTTGGATATACCACATTGCCTTATTTATTTATTTTAATTTACTATTAAAAATCTGCATTACCTGACAATATAAATTACTTATGAAGTGGTAAATTAGATTATCCATGAAAGAGGTGAGAATCCAAATTTTATTAGATTTATTTATTTATTTTTACTTTTGTAAAATCTCAAATTTAATACATCCACGTTCTATTTTCTTTTGTAATACAAAGGCTACAATGTACATATAACACTACAGTATGCATGTATACATGTCAGTTGCACAATGTGAGAGTTGTGCATAGTCATAAAACTTTTTTTTATTTTGTCATATGGGTGTTTTGGAGTATTATCTCAACTAATTTAAGTTTATCTCGAAATATACATGTAATCACGATGAATAAAATAAGTTTTTTTTTTGTATATGCAAAAACATAATTTATTAATGTAATACCCAACTTCTTACATGGACACACACACACACACACACACACACACAAATAAAGACACAACCCATGTCTGTCAGTGTTGTATAAAATATTAGAGTCCTAATTTTAATTAATTTGGACTTCGGGTTTGACTTCATTTTAACCTAATCTCAAGCCTGAAGCTCCTTTGTCTAAATCTTAGGCCACAATTTTTTTTCAGGGGTTATTATTTTCTTCCAATTGCTATCAAAGGATCTCTCTCTCTCTCTCTCTCTCTCCTCTATCTCCCTTTTCGCTTATCTCTTTTCTCTCTACCATCTCTCCCTCTTTCTCTACCTATCTCAAAGAATGTCAATGAGAGAACAACAATAATTATCCGTAACTCGAGTAAAGGAGAAGGAGATTAGGAGAGGATGAGGACAAACGTCAAGAGATGCAATACCCATAACGAATCTACAAATAGAGATATGTTCTTAAGCGGATCCCCCATAGATATGCTTTCGTAATAGATGATTTCATACAAGCATTTTTCCATAAATAGAAATAGTTTATGGTCTTGATTATTATGTTTGATCCTTATTGAGTCTCCTAGATGTTGCCACAATTCGACCATAATTTATGATGTTTTGTGCCAAACAAATTGAAGTTTTAATTATTGAAATCTTTGTTTGAGCGGAGGACACAGACTGCATCCTTCCCGGGCACGGCCTGCGTCCGTAGGCGAAATCCTAGCACATCCACGGTTGGTGAGACATAGATCAACTCCTCCTCAGACACAAAGCCCATGTTTGTCAGAATGAAACCCTAACCCGTGCAGCTAATGGACACAACCTCAGGAGCGCTAGACATGACCCGTGTCGCCTTAGATGCGGAGCGTGTGTCCCAAATTAATTGAACAAAGAAATTAAATGATGTATGAAACACAATATGCGTCGGTTTGGAACATGGCCTGTGTCGACCAAAGTGAAAACCCTAATCGTTACGATCGTGGAAAATGGCATGGGTGGATTAACTTGCGTAAAGAACAAAAATGGATTATAGCACAACCCGTGTCGGGGACCGGACGTGACCCTCAGACGCACCCATGTCGAATAAAGGATGTTTAGCATGATACACGGTCCGTGTTGCATTATAACACGACCCACTTCGAGTTCATTGGATGACTTACACTGAACACGACCCGTGCTCATACTTCACAGAGCTCATGTTGGTTCGATGGTGTCACAAGTTTATTCTATTTTATTGATAAACCATACTATTAAGGACCAATATGTGTACAAAATAATGGTCAATCATCTTCACCTTAATTAATGATGAGATTCTCATGTATTGAATATTTGGGAGCAATGATGTTATTAAAAATATAACCGATAGAACAACTACTATCTAGTTCATGTTGCATGGTTTTCTCCTCGATTTTGCAACCAAAGGATTTCTCAAGTATCAATAATGGCTTGTGAACTCCCATTGACTTATTAAGTAGACCTCACAAGACTCATGATCCATTTAAAGTTACCAAAACAATCCTTAAAGTCACCTCAAAGTCATTAATAAAATAAGTAAAAAATAATTAGATAATCACTTAGTTTAATTACTGCATTATTCATATTGCATTAGATGATTGATAACTAATAATAATTGATGAAAGTTTAATTATTTGAGAGTAATTGATATTTGACTAACTTTAATGATATTGTCAAAAATTACTTCTCATGCAATGAAAGGAAACTATTGATGATTGAATGATGAATGATGGATGAGTAATTGATTTTTCACTATTCTTAATTATACTATCATAGCTTACCCTCATGAAAAACAAAGCAAAGTATCACAAAGAAGGTGAATTGTTATTGATTGAGGATTAATTATCATAACTTAATCCTTATTGATCACCTTATGAAAAGCAAATATTGTTATTAGCATTGAACTTAGTCCTTATTGATTGCTTATAGAAAACAAAGATTATTATAGATCCGAGAGTATTCCTTATAGTTAACCCCATTGCATAGGAGATAATATTTATCATCGGCCCATGATTCTTTATTGATTTGAACTTGTTGCATAGATATGATGTTATGATAGGCATTGAATTATTCCACATTGTTTGGCCTTATAGTATCAAGATAATAATCACGAGTTATGACTCATGACCAATGTTGTATTTCTTATTATATTGACCTTTATAGTATTGCCCTCTTTATATATTTTGATTCATCATAATAAAAATTTTCATGTCTATGTAATCATCATTGCCTTATGTATTTAGCGTCATAACTCACTGGACAATTGTCTCTCCTATATTGAATTTCGCAAGTTCATGATGACGTGAACAATGATCGTTGCTCGTGATGGATGCAGATTGCACATGAATAATGGTCATATGTTCAAGTATCTCATGTTAATTTTCTGGTGAGTGTGTTAGTCTTATCAGAATATGTACGAGACACTATAGTGTTTAAAATATTCGTATTTTATGATTAGATTTATGTTATTTCGAATTTTTGTTGATAACTATTTTAAGAGTCGATCATAAAATTAAAAAATATATATATTATAACATCTCAAAAAAAAATATTTTATCATGATAGTGTAATTTTGGGGTGGAGGACATAACATTTTTAGACATCCCTTGTTCCTTAAATAATTCTCATGTTGGTAGACGTCCTTTTCATCCACATCACCAACCTTCTCAAAGGAACATCTTAGTCATGGAATAATAAAATTAAATCAAAAGAATAACATATCAAATCCCGCAATTAATCTTTGATTAATGCACAATATTTTAGTGGGCAAAGGCGTCACTCGGATCTCTTTCCAACTTATTGGGGCCCGTTAATGCAGGTCCATTGTCCCTCACCCATCACTAGAAAATGGCAAGTTATTTTGTTTGCGGCTGATCTCAATCAAAACTAGACCTGCCCCTTGTTTATTGTGTTCATTGCTAGATTGGACGAAGGTGCCCACAGGACCACCAAATACAACCCAAGGGAGGGACTTCAGTATCTTCTAGATTCCTTGCTGAATCTTTTATCATTATCATCTATATATGAGGTCATTGTTATGCAGTTATATATCACAATTATATATATATTGAATGTATGCTGAGTTATATTGTAAAAAAATCTAAAATGAGATATTCCATAATACAACATCATAAAGTTATTTTAATATATACTAATAATAATAATAATAATAATAATAATAATAATAATAATAATAATAATAATAGAGATGTTATCTACGTAAGTAACTAACAACGTAATATTTTATCTTGTCCATTGTAAGATGCTTCTCTCTTCAAAAATTTATTATAAATTATTAAATTTATCATATATCTAATATTTTATCATTGATAATGTACATTGCTACTTATTTAAATAGATACCTCGTCTCTTTTAAACTCATATATATTAATACAAAGAATTTTAAATTTTACCTACTTAAATAGATATCATCTATGTTAACTCATATATATTAACACAAAAAGGCTTTAAATGTCTTCAAATGAAGATCAAAATTTGAGAAGCCGAAACCTAATAAGATCTTGAGTTGTGTACATATATTAATGAGGGTGTAAGTAAAAATTTAGAAACTCGAAAAAAATTATCTGATCCGGAATAATCAATTAAAAATAATATTTTGAGTTGCGATTAAAACTTAGAACAATTTTCAAAAATTATAGCTCACAACCAAACAAAGTCGATCCAAATTAAATTTAAAAAATATTTATTTTTTATTATTCAATCTCATTTTTAAATAATATTTTAACTTTTTTACATCTTTTTGTCCTCAATTATAAGGACTACTATAATTTTTTTTATATAGTTGAACAGTGATGACTCTAAAGTTCGAAGATCTTCGCGAAGAATTTTTTATTGGAGCTCAACTTTAAATTTTATTTCGTGGACACGAAGATTGAGAGTATAGTCCTCCCGTATCTCAACTCATGGATCAGGGCATTACCCTCATCCCCCCACATATATATATTATTAAAATATTTTAAAATTAATTATATTAATATCATAATATTACATAATAGTTATAGGTATTTACTCTTAAATGTATATTATAATATCTACATATTTGTAAATAATGTTATTTTTATAAATGTTATCTATTTATAATTTTATCGTATTTTTGCTTTTTGAATTTTTTTTTATTAAATATCAAAAAATCGGTTCCTCATGAAAGTTCGATGATCTACTAGGATAAGAACGAATAATTTAATTTTCTCGTCACAAAGATTCGAATGGAGTAGAGACTGAGTCCTTATTGGAGTTGAAACGAAGAGCATATTTTTTGTTTCAAACACAATTCAAAGCCTAATCGAATGTTAAAATTATTAAATTAGATTATACTATTTCTCTCTCCTGAAATTTTTGCGAACATTTTCGAAGATATTTTGTTTTGATAATTGATATTAATTTTTATATTATATATCTGACAGCAAGGGTACTTGGGGCCACACAAGAAAACAAAAAGTTACAGCCAGGTAAACTGCAGAGACGTGCTCTGGTGGACCAACGGGCCAAAACTGAGACGTTCATTCTGGGACCCACCGTTCCCATTGGCCCAACTGTCTTTTAACTCATTCTCATCATGATGCCACCCACTCCCTCTTCCTTCTTCATCTTCTACAATCTACACCACCTGCTGGATGGATTATTTAAACAATAAAAATAATAATAGTTTTTTGTTATTAAGTAAAATTTGTTGAACAAGTTTGCCATTTTTTTGTTTTAGATTAATTTAGATGTTGGTAGTTACTAACTAGTTCATACACTTTGTTTCCTTTTTGAACAAAAAACATAAAATATCTTTTTTTATAGATAATAAAAATAAATAAATAAATAAATAAACATAATTAATCTCAATAATAATAAAAATAGTGTATCAAGTTTTAAAATCTCGTTTATGTTTATGTAGGCTAACAAAAGTGTTGTACACTATTTTTCTCAAAAAAAAAATAAATTAGAAAAAAATGTAGTGCAGGATAGACGCATAATTATTTTTTTTCTTTGAAAATAAAGATTGAATTTTGATAATAAAAAAGTAAAGATGATAACATTCTTAATATTTTAAAAAATTCTTTAATTTGTATCATACTTTTATATATACTTTATTCTTCCATTTCTTTTATTTTTAAATTGTTTTCTCCAACTCCTCCTTATCTATTTATCCTATAATAATTATACTTTTTGGCTGGAATATTGTTGTATTTTTTTCCTTCTACATCATGGAATCCAAGTAGAGAGAGAGAGAGAGAGAGAGAGAGAGAGAGAGTCCCTCTCAACGTGCAACGTTTTGTCTCTGCTTTCCTCTTCTCCTCCTTTATATAACAATACGTTGCTGCTGCTGCAGCTGCAGCTGCTGTTTTGTACCACCCTTGTCCTCCCCTTCCCTCGGATTCCAGAGCTTCGGCGTGGCCCTTGCCATCTCCTTCTGTCAGAAAGTGGTGTATACTTTCTTTAGTAGCAGCAGAGCTACCAGTTGAAACGTTGTAACGCCGCTTCTTCAAACACTTTTGAGAAGAGAGATGGGCGCAGAGGAGCTGGCCAATAAGGCGGAGGTGGAGAGCTCGTCCGAGACTGCTCCACCGGCGGCCGAGACTGTGAAGGATGTAACCGAGGAGAAGGCGGCGATCCCCACGCCGCCTGAAGAAGAGAAGCCCGACGAGTCCAAGGCCCTCGCCGTCGTAGAGAGTAAATTACTCTTGCCTTTTTTTTTCTCTCTTTTTCCCTTATGGAAGCCTTTCATACTCTCTCTCTCTCTCTCATAGCAGCAGAATTCAGGATTTTGTGCTATTTCTACTGGTAGTTTGCTTGGTCTGAAATGTTTCTTTTCTGCATGAGAAAAAAGAAAACAAAAATATAGAGGCATGAATTATTTCTTGATAAATTATTTTTGAACCTTTTTTTCTCCGAAAACTTTCCATCCTGGTCCATGTGAGCTTGCATATATCAATTTATAACAGGAATTTTGAGAAATATACTTCTAGATTTACTTTTAAAAAAATGATTTTAACAGTTGAGAATATTTATTTTCTCTGTTATGAGTATATGTTGTCCATCAGTGCTAGTTAGTATTTATTTCTTTTCTCCTCTGTTTCATTTTATAGTTTTTTTCCTGATGTAGAATTGGACAATAATAATCTACTACTTGTAACCATGAACAGAATTATCTACTCCCCTTTTTCTTTTATTTTGATATGTAGCTGGTTTACTCTCCTCTTTTTTGTGGTTACCAGTTATCACCATCATATGCATATCTGGTTGAAAAAAGTCAATCTATCTTGTATGTCCTGCCAATTTCAACAAATTTAATTTTGCTGAAAGGAGGTCATGAGTTAGATTTGACCGTTTTTTGTTGGAATTTTGTCTTTCCCTGTTTTGTAGTTGATGATCCTCTTATTTAGAGACTCTAGTAAAATTCATCTTTGTGGACTGACTGATTCAAATTTTTTTCCATTTTCAGAGATAGAGGAAACTCCTGCTGAGAAAGTTTCCGGAGACTCAACTGATAGAGGTAAGTCATTTGGACTGTCCATCAGAGTCCTGTAGATGCAAAGAAGAATAATATTTGATTTCTGTTGTTTCTTTCAGATGCTTTTCTCACAAGGGTTGAAACAGAGAAGAGACTGTCTCTTATCAAGGCTTGGGAAGAAAATGAGAAGACCAAGGCCGAGAACAAGTAAGTTATCTTCTTTCAACAAGCAACAGGTTTAGCCATTTAGACACTATTTCACATGTTAACACTACTAGAAGGCAATCTTATATTGAGATCTAAATTTTAGAGGAGTTTTCTATTGGACTTTAACTGGTGTAAAGTCAGCTGTGACCATACCCGGTCCAGAAGATAAATTGGAAAATGAAATTGGATTTGTCATGTCATAATTCTAATTATCACAGACGAAAACTAACTTGTACACCTAAATTAGGAGAACCTATGGACAACTTGGTAAAAATTTGCCATCTTTTCCTTCCTTCTGAAAGGATGTGATGTCATTAACAGAGCTGTTAATGAAATATTTCCTCCTGCCATTCATGAACAGGTCTGTCAAGCAGTTGTCAGCTATCACTTCGTGGGAAAACGCACAGAAAGCTGCTGTGGAAGCAGAGTTGAAAAAGAAAGAGGTATGCTGCTTCAAACTTCTTCACATCATTTTGTTTTAACCATGAATTGATAACTTATACGCAATTCTCTGTGTATCTGATTCCTTATTAAGTTGATAGAAAACTACTAAGTGAAGCTCAGATAGAACCACAAATTTCTTCATATATTTGTCTCATGTAATGTGCAGGAAGAACTGGAAAAGAAGAAGGCGGAATACGCAGAGAAAATAAAGAACAAGATCGCACGGATTCACAAAGCAGCAGAAGAGAAGAAAGCGATAGCCGAAGCAAAGCGCGGCGAGGAGATCCTGAAGGCCGAAGAGACGGCTGCAAAATACAGGGCCAAAGGCTTTGCTCCAAAGAAGCTTATTGGATGGTTAGGTGTTTGAAGCCATGAAGCTGTTTCATCATGTCTGCCATTCCTCTTGGGTTGCTGTGTTACCGTGTGGTTGTAAAGTTGTTTCAGGTAGAACTGGTGGTGAATTTGCTGTCTGTAATTTTTGGCTTCTTTGATTCTGCATGTTCTTGTATATAACATAACCTACAAGAACCCAAGCTTGATGTGCATACTTGTATTCTTTACTTGTGTGTGTGTGTGTTTGTTTGTTTTGTTTCTAGACATTCTTGTTTGGAAAGTTCTAAAAGCGGACATTCTTATTTGTATCTCAAGCAGTATCAAGCAATTAAATGTCGATCGTGGTACCTAAAGTTTAAGATGAGAATGGATATTTTTGGGTTTGAGAACATGATTATAACACAATGGCATGCTACTTGACTCATAATCTCGAGTCAGATTTTTGTAGTGAAACTTATATATCCTTTTATCTATTTACTTTTATACTACGCTCATGAAAAGTGGCAAACATTGAGTTCAATTCCTTCTTTACGCCGTGCCAAACATTCACATAGTCATCCTTTCCACAATTATGTCGTGATCAAGCATGATGACTAAGAGAGTACTTTGACACAAATATTAAATCCGATATTTCTTGCATCGTTGCTTCCAAAAATGTAAAAAATCTACATCATTTGAATCGATCATCCAATCATAATTGTTGAATAACTTATGGAACAAAAGGGTTAAAGCACAGTTGTTACATGAAGTATTCAGTTTGAGTGACAATGTTTCAATTACACTGTTGGCTGGACGCAACATTTTTCTTGTTCTTTGTGAACACTTGACAATAGAACAAGAGAATAATCTTCAAAATCTTTGCTAGTTCCTCTATAGACAGAATTTAATATTTCAGATGAAATTTGAAGACATAATCCAAAAGGAACCCAAAACTTCGAGTTGAACTCTTAAAATATTAATAATTTACGAGCTAACATCTCCTAAAGGAGTTAATTATCAATAAAAAATCGAGGTTATGCTCCTCATTATAGAGATACGAAGTACATGCATGCTCCTCAATCCAATCTCTTATTTGTTAACTATGATCCACAAGAGTCGGGAGAAAAAAAAAGAATTTTTTATACCTCTTTTTGAAAAAAAAAATGGATGAATTTGAAATGTAACATTTTGTCCATCTGACCTGAAGTACTTGCATCGATTTAAGCAGAATTTTTCGAAGGAATAGAAGAGACTTTCGGTAAATCCGTTCACACCAAATTTGCGAGGAACGCATCCACAAGAAGAAACCAATCAGAATGAAACGAACACAGCAAAGAAATATGAAAGTCAACAAGTCCAGTAAAGTACTACAACATGAATCTCTAACCAAGTTCAGCAGAAACCACAGATTGATGGACGTGAATAATCACTGAAGCGGCGGATTTCTACCTCCGCTAGCTATAGATGTTTAAGTTGCTAAATAGTGAAAGTCCTAGCAATAGCAAACTAAAGACAACTCCTCTATGGTAATAGGATATGCAAGAAGATTGTGACAAATAAAAACTAAAACAAAGCATTTGAAGCTTCAATTCGCGAGCGCTGAAAAATGTACTACAAACATGGAACCTTCGAGTCATAAGACAGTCGTTTGCAAGTTACCACAAAGTAGCAACATACAGGTACAGAGCTCATCATGACACCTCAAGTGCCCATCAAGTCTCAACTTGGATAACCTTGGACAAGGTAACAAAATACATCCTGCATATATGTCGAGTAACATCACTAGAAGCATCATGTGTCAAAATTAATTATTAAACTCCTGAAACATAGAACAATTAGGTAAATACAAGATTCAAACAAAATTATGGGAAGAAAAAAATGAAGAAAATGCAAAATTTATGAATGGATACCATGTTTTAAAGCATATATATGTCATATTCTGGATTACCATAAGCAAATGATGTGCTACAATATTTCTTCTAGATATTAACAAGAATTTCCTCACAAAGGAAAACAAATTAACAAGAATCTACATGGGGGCCTTCCATGGTAAGATATTGGTCAAAACCATATGTTTTGTCTTAACAACAGATGAACAAAGAAAAAGATAGTGCACTGCTACTTCAGTCATCTATATATCTGTAAAACAAAACGACAGACCTCATTTATTCCAGTATTTTCCTTCAAATTAATAATTAGATACAAAAAAAAAAACTTGCTGAGTTTAATATACTTACTTGACACGAAGGTATTTACAGGAACCTCCTAAATTTTTCACTGTGGAAAAATACACCAAATGATGACCGACAGAGATCACCTACAGTATATAGCTTGATCAATCTGTGGAGGAATTTGTTTAATCTCAGTTCCAAGCTCTTGTTCTATCCTGTACCTGTAACAAAGTCATATATGTTAGTGGTGGACCTAGGAAAGCCAATGAGAACAATCGACTGACAAGATTGCATACAAGTTAAAGCGGTCCTCATAAGTGATGAGATTTACTGCTAAGCCAAGATGACCAAATCTCCCTGATCGACCAACCTTAAATTGACAAAACAGCATCAGGTCATTTAAATGTCAGAATGTTCATAACAAAAAATAAATTCATTATCTTGATTTTAAGATGGCAAACAAAAAAGATATCCTTCATGTAGATACATGCATCAAGATGCATAATAAACTATTCAGTTGTCAATTCATCTATGATGCCTGCATCAAAGGCAAAGAGACGAGCTACACAGATGTGAATATACTAAAAACAACAGTGTGCCTTTAAGAACTTATTTTCTTTACAAGACATTGAATTTCCTCATGTAACAGATGAAAATTAGCATCCACCACTTGTAAACAATAGGCATCGAAGTAGTAGATTGAAAAAAACATACCCTGTGAAGATATGTCTCAGAATTCTTGGGAAAATCAAAGTTGATCACAACATTGACAGCTTGAATATCAATTCCCCTGGTAAACAGATCTGAGAAGACAAAGCCAAGAATGTTACATACAGCCTAAAGATTTCCTCAAAAAGCTTAAAATTTAATCATGCACTCTAAGAAAGAGAAAAAAAATAACCATGCAAGTCAAACAGCAAAACATAACTATTTACCAGAGTAATACTCAACACATTCGTTAAAGAAATTGATTGGGCAAGTGAAAAGTAAAGGGAGCAACGATTTATCGGCACAATGTCTATCAACACATGAACTTGCACAGAGGCATTATTTATGGCTTCTATTTATTCTTGTAAGTGGTGGTACATTTGGGTTCATTTGGACTCTTGTTTACGGGTGAAAGGATGACTAGAGAAGGCTAGACATCCATGATAACTGTATGAGAAGTGATGCTACCCAAGGCTAAGTTTTTTTTTTTCTTTTGAAGAAAGGATGCTGCATAGCTTGAGCAGTCACCCACTGATTCATGTATTATCACGTTGTGCATAGCATATTTAGCTTATTTTTCATTAATTTGATCATCACATGCATCTTTTTATTAGAATTTTACTTTAATTCTCATTGATTTGGCAAGTTTCCTTGTTTGTTTCTCAAATGAAAGCAGTCACATGCATCTTTTTTTCAGAATTTTACTTTAATTTCATTGATTCGGTATCTGCCCAAGTTTCCTTGTTTGTTTCTCAAATGAAAGCGGTAAACCAAAGGGAGATACTGGAAAATAGTTGAAGTTAGTATTTTGAAAAGATTGTTGAAATATTAACGGTTCACCACCATGAAAGACTGAATCACGATCTTGAGCACGAGCCGAACAATTACTTGAAGATTTGTCACGACCCACGAAATCGCAAGTCATGACCGTGAAAACTTCATTTCAGGAGCACACTGCTAAGACATGATCATGAGCAAGAAGTTATTGATTGAAGGTTCAAATTTCACGACTATGAAACCAGATGTCAACCATGAGTGAGAAGGTCACAATTCAAAAATTTGAACCATTCGAGTCATGAATTATGAATGAAGAATCATGATCCTCAGTGAGACGAAGGAAGTAAACGATGAATGTCATCAAGAACCTGAAGATTGAAGTCATGAACGTGATTATGTGAAGACCTGATGACGAAAACTCTGTCAACGGGTCATGAAAAATGAATTCATAGAATTTGAATCCAAAACGCTATTTCAACCAAGCTTATCACATTCTGAAATCAACACTGAGAAAAGGCAGTTTTTGAACGCATAGGAGTTTGAAATGGAATTAAATCCTAAAATTTCATGATAACCCTCAACTTTATAAATAGGACCCTCGAGACCATTATTTGAGAGTCGAGATCAAGCCGAAGGCTAAAGGAGCCTGAAATGTGGTGCACTCAATAAAGGGTCATGCTGAAAATTCTTCCTTATAGTCAATTTCTTTTTGTTCTTTTTCTTTGTTGTTGGATGATCTTGTTAATTTGATGTTTAATTATGGTTTTATGGAGAATTTTTTTTTTTGAGAAATTAAAGGATGTCTACCATATTTGTAGCCATCCTATTTCATTGAGGAAAAATTAATGTCAATATTTACACTGAGAAGACGACTATATTTAAGCTATATTTAATTATGGTTTTATGGAGAAATTTTTATCAGGAAAGTTTTGTGGAACCCTATGTTTAGATTGAATTTTCATTAATAAATCATGTCTTTTGAACATGATTGTCGTTCTTAATGCTTCTTTTCTGCATGATAATTGTTTGAGTTGATTATTGATTATTTAGTGTAATCAATTTTTATATTTTTAATTGCACAAAAAGTTGATTTTTGAATTGGAATCAAGTCAACTCATGTAATAACCTAGATTACTAGTTTGAGTCATAGATTGTGGCTTGCTGGTCTGACTTGCAACTGGTTAGGAATGCATTGTTAACGCGTCTTAGGATTAGGTTTATTCAGGGTGGATTGGTTTGAAGTCCCGATTAATATGAAAATAAGAAAGTTTGATCGCACTTGTTTAGGGAAACTTAACTTAAACAATTCTTAATTCATTGTTAGATTCAACCGGTAACTAAAATTTGATTCAATCTAACATAATGCTGAAACAAAGTATCCTAATTCTCCAATGATCTTATCCTAGCTTCTCTTTTTCTAGCTCAATCTTAACATATCTTTTAATCTTATGTTATTCAAATTTTAATCAAACTCTTCAGCAAATTTACCCTTCGTTGTCAACCTTGAAATTAAATAGGTTAGGTTACACTAATCCTCGTGGGTTCGACATTCTATTCACCTCTATATTACTTGAACGGCTAGTGCGCTTGCAAGTGTATTTAGATCACATCACCCACTTGTATTAATCTAAAATCTTAGAAAATATAACCATAGTGTCAAAGCTCTAAGTTGGACCCTGGAAATGTGGTATTATCTCAATGAGGTATTCTGACTTGGCATTTTACAGGTAGTACATTTATATGTTGTAAGAAGCTTACTACTAATAAAGAATTTCACTTTTAAAAGATCTTGTGGTTGGCACGAGAAACCATGCTTATGATGAACCTTGAGTGTAATTAATTAGGAAAATAATTTAAGTCATGGCTGGACATGAGAGACCATGTCACATGCTAGTTTCATCTCATACAGTTATACATATTAACCATAAAGGTGGTAATATATTGAGTAGTGATATACATATAGGCCATGTTTGGCATGACTGGCGATTTGAGTAGTTAATAGCTGATAGTGATTCAACTATTGCTTACTGATTATCGAGTAGCAATTAGATTTTAGCGGGTTAACTACTATTTTACAACGTTTGAATTAGTCAATGAAGTAAAATGACTATAAAAGATACAAAAAAATCATTGAAATATTTTGAATTATTAATATATTATAAATTGAAATAACTCATTTTTAGTTTAATTATTTTAATATTAATGAACATATAATAAAATAAAATTATAATTTTGCTATATCATATTATCAATTCATTAGTGAGTGTTTCTTTTTCAAACCAACGATTTAATAAAGTATTAAAATAATAATATACAACAAAATGGTAAAGAATAACTATATCATATATTTGAAAACAAATTTCAACACACTAATAACTAACTCCAAATGTTGGTCTTTTCTCAATTTAGACCCACCGATGTACAAAATTACTAGCACAGTAGCACCTGATTAATCCGGTCTTCGGGCAAGAGCAAAAATTGTAAACCTTGGCCAAATTGGCAAATTCAAATCGAAACCCGAGGCTACTAGCTCCCGTCAACCCTAGGACAACCCTGCTACCCAATTGTGCCAACCAAACTTGGTTTAAATGTTGGTCTTTCAAGCGTCTCAAAACGATGAGTACCATCGTTTGTAGCTATTACTAATTGTATTTACCAAACAACTTAAGTAGTGTATTGACCTAATCAACACACTACCTAAGACCTATTTTAGTGGCACACCAAACAATGCCATAAGCCATAATCTAGTTCTGAAATCATGACAAACCAGCAAATAGTGCCAAGGGTGGCTGGCTCACTATAGCACTATATAACTTTTTTCAGAGAGATGGTGATATATTATGTCAGATAATAGACAAATTTAAAAGTTGAAATGAGACAATTCAGAAGAAATGTGTTTTAGAAGCATCAGATAGCATGGGTCTGATACAGCCTAATACCAATCCAGGTAGACTCGTACATGCAACAGCCCCAAACATCTTACTGTTTTGTGTTGATTATCTTTTTCAGGAAATAGTGTTGACTACCTGTTAAAACAAATGCTTTGGTTGAGCATTACCAAGATTTAGAACAATTTAAAATATATGTTTTTTCAGTATCATATGTTCATAGTTATATTCGCAAAACTTACAAGGTTGTTACACCAAAATTGAATACCAACATATCCTTGGGCTAGACAAAATCTTGTACCCAACAAAACATATTTAGTCCATATTATCATATTCACTATGGGAAATACAGGGAACCAAATACTTAGCTACTAGAAAAAGAACAAACAAATATAGGACTCTCATAATACTTATTTTCTGAAAGGTTGTGAAAAATAGAACCCATAAGGATTCTGGATAACTAAAATCATGGTAAAAAAGATGTGATAACATTAATGTATAACCATGTTCCAAATTTTCATGTGCCAATAACATTTTGCCACCCTTGCCAATCAGCACATGAAGCAACAATGCTTAGTGTTTGACATGAAAATAAAACTACTGAAAGTATTTAATAATGCATTAATGTACTACAAGTTGCTCACACTTTATCGAGTCCCAACAAGGAAAAACATTTTTCCGTGAGTAAATGATGAAAGGAAAGCAAAGAAGTACAATTCATAACACAATCTCACTGTAGCATTGTTCAGTAGTATAGAGAGTTGGGAATGAAAAAACAATATAAACACTAGTGATGTCGAGATCTAAAACAGTTAAATAAGACAATGAAGGAATGGGCTAATGACACACCTGTACATACAAGATTCCTGCATGCACCATTGCGGAAATCATGGAAGACCCTATTGCGGTGGTCTTGCAGCATTTTAGCATGAATATAGAAGCAAGAATAACCAAGCTCGGTGATTTTCTTTGCAAGAAGCTCCACACGGTTAACAGAGTTGCAAAATATTATAGATTGGTTAATTTGAAGCTGTCAAATAAGCAGAAGATCAGTCTTTGAGTACTTAAAACATGGAATAACAGGTAACTCATAGCTAGGGGCAAACCTTCGAGAAAAGGGTATTAAGGCAATGAACCTTCTGCCTTTCTTCAACAAAGGCATAATATTGTGTAATTCCCTTTAATGTAAGCTCATCCATGAGATTAATCACATAGGGTTTAGGAAGGTATCTATCTTTGAACTCCTTCACAGTTACTGGGAATGTTGCCGAAAACATCAAAATCTGCCTATTGGTAGGAAGGAAACGTATTAGCTGCTCTATAGAAGGTTGAAATTCTGGAGACAGAAGCTTGTCAGCCTGTTATGGGAAAAGTAATCCACATTCCATTAAAGGAGCTTCAATGTCCAACAGACAAATGAAAGATAAAAAAAAGTTTGAATGAAGGATGGCTAGAAATTTTATTTACAATGTAGCATGAAGAAAACAATGAACCCCGCTAGAAGCATAAAATTTCATTGCATGCACGTAATCCTCGTATTTAAAATAAAGGAAAAAAAACCAAAAAACGAAAAAGAGATGAAAATCACATACGGAACCAAAATTTTCAGTGCCTAATTAGAGAATGGGACACAAATAGAAAAACAAACAGAAAATAAGGCATTTTGGAAGTTCAAACACAGCTCAACATGGATAATTCTGTTTTGGGGTGAAACAATATAAAGCCTCAAACTTCGTTAAATACAGCACAAATTTAGATGCGTCCATGAACCTATCACTGCACACACTAATTTTTTGCTTTTGTTGTACAAGACAATATCAGGAAGTATTTTTCATGACGAATTTTCAAGACAAAACCTTATCAAAGAGACTCAATCAAGATGAAAATAAGACCCATATATAATGACTGAACTCTCGAATCCAGGCTATATATAACAAGAAAGAAGTCAAAACATATAAACTTGAGTTCTGCTATAATAATTGTGTCATATTATAGGTATGCATCGAAACTTGAAAGTTGCCTTGAATATTTACATCTAATTAGCTCAGAATAAATTTCTGGATTGGTCATCCAACTTTACTCTTTGTACCAATACAATCACTAGACTTTACTTTCTAATGGCACAATCATCCAACTTGTAAAATCTTTCAACCGCGGTCATAATCTTTCAACCACGGTTTTAAAAAAAATAGAAAAAAGGCCGTTAACCCTTGTCCACAAGGGCAGCCACCCTGTGCCGGTGGGGCCGTTATCGCCCACCTCCCCTCTCTCCTCTGGCTGCCCTCTCTCTCTCCCTCATGGCGGTGGCCCCCCACCACCTGCAAGAGGTGGCTGCCCTTGTGAACAGGGGTTGCCGCCCCTTTTTTAAATAATTTATTATTAATTAATATTTTATTGATTGAAGTAGGAGAGAGAAAATAATATTATAATATTCAACATGGCAGCGAGAGAACCTTAAATTCGGGAAATTGGCGATAACAGGTAAATGACCACGGCTAAAAGATTTTATAAGCGGGATAACTGCGTAGTTACAAACTAAAGTTTAGTGAACATATTAATAACGGGTTAAAGTTGGATAACCGTATGGATAATGGATTAAAGTTAGATGACCGTTTAGGAAATTTACTCAGCTCATAAACCTTCTGACATAAAAGATAATGTGGAACAGATATATTAAACCATAATAACGGAGCTGGGTATCTCGTTATACAGATTAAAGTCTGTGTTACAGAAAGAAAAGGTCGTACATGGAAGTCTCAAGCAAACAATACCTCATCCATAATAAGCATGGAGCAATCCTTTAGGATACAAACTCCCTTCTTTGTAAGATCAAGTATGCGACCTGGCGTTCCAACAAGCAAATGCACAGGTTGATATAAGCGCATAATGTCATCTCTCAAGCTAGTTCCTCCTGTTGTGACCATGACCTGAATCTTTAAGTGTTTTCCCAGTTCCTTACAAACTTGTGATGTCTGAAGGGCTAACTCTCTCGTGGGAACCAATATAACAACTGAATATTAAAAAGTTGAATCATTAGTTTGAAAGAGAAAAAAAGAATAACTGAATTCTAATATTAAAAATAGGTATCAAAGACAGAAGAGATTTTTATGTAATTACTAGAAATATTAAGTTTCCTAAATTAGATTGTACAAAATTACAGTGCCTCACAATCAGAGTGTATTAAACAGAATAATAATGCACATAATCTGCCAGGATCTTAAAGCACTCACAGGGCCTCAGAAGCAAGATTCATAAAAGCTTGAGAACATTGAATATTGGATGAATATTTTGCAGTTGGGTGTGGCTGACCGGTTATTACTCGGGTAACCAAGTTTACCAACAGTTGCTTCCAGGAGGGACGATGTCAGACACTCCCCGAGTAGGCTGCATACGCACATGGCGACTACGTATGCTGCTCAAGGTCAAGATCTTCACCTGGCTCTTGAGGCGAGGTAGGATCCTCACCAAAGTCTACAACGCCATATGGACACCACAGGCAGATTCCTCATGTGCGTTATGTGGGTTGTCAGAGGACATAGATCACTTTTTCTTCACCTGCCCCATTTACATGGCCACATGGCGCTGATTGGGATTGGCACGCATTGATCCATTAGGGGCTGGCAGGTTCTGGGACTCTCTTCGATCTCTTGGGACTCATGATCGATCTCATTGGCAGCGGCTGTGGACAGCATTCTTGGCTACCACATGAGCGATTTGGTTGCAATGCAACCATACGATTTTTGGGGGGAGCAATGTTATATTGAGAATATTGTTCACCACGCATTATTTTTGTCAAGTGAGTGGGGTTTTGGATAGTTTTTTGTTTGTTTTGGGAAACTTGCATATCTTGTAGTTCTACCACACACATTTGTAAATTTCCTTTATTTTAATACAAGTACAAATGGGAGACGTGTACAATTTGTAGCCATCCTTTCTCCTCTAAAAAAAGAATATTTTGTCGTTACAGATAGTAAACATAAGAATAACAAATATGATGGAAATGGAAAACAATGGAAATTGGAACTCATTCAAGTTAAAGTAAATATTTTTAATGATTCAAGTTAAAGCAAATATCTAAGGAGTGAGTTCATTTAGCAGCTTAAAAGATTATGTGTATGGAAAGAAACCTTGAATGACATTGCGATCTTGGTCAATTTTTTCAAGGGCAGGAATGCAAAATGCTGCTGTCTTCCCAGTCCCATTTTTAGCTCTAGCAAGAATATCACTTCCAGTAAGCGCAATTGGAATGCTTTCTTCTTGGATAGGTGAAGGCCTTTCAAATCCCTTCTCGTATATCCCCATAAGTAGCTCACGCTTCAGGAAATAATCTTCAAATTCATTTCCTTTAGTTGCAGTCACATCCTAGCAAACATATTGAGAACAACAGATGTAAGAATACCAGAAACAACATATTTCAGTACGACTGATAAAAAAACACCCCAATACCTCCGAGGTTATAGACCAAACTAGGACTGTTTATGAATACATATTGTATTCAAACAGGAGCTACTTTCCTTAAGAAAAACATGAGCTGCTTATGTTAGAATATCAAAGCATAGCAGGCTAGAGAAACATAAAACTTAAAAACATATATCTAAAGGAAAAAATATGGCTAGCTTGACTATACATTAGAAGCCTGAAGACATGATAAAAACAGCTAAAAATATTAGAAAATTAACATCTGTTGCGAGACATAAGTTGCTAGGAACCATATTATATTACATTAGTATAGGCTGTTTAGCAGTTTCTGGGTTTATGTAAAACGTAGACTATAGACATGTGCAGGCATGCAAACCAGAAACACTAAAAATGACACAAAATTATCATTTAAAGTAAATTATAAACCAAATGAAACTATAACAATCATAAGTTAACCATATCTGAACTAATACATATTAAATATACTAATATATGTTGGTAAATACTGATGGAAAACTAAGTGCATAGACATGAAAAAACAACAGAGACAAAAAAAAGAGGAACCTTAGAATGCTTAATCAAGAACATCCACTTTTTTTTAGTTCTACCAAAGAAAAATGATTGTAAAGTTAAAACACTACCAACGTCCAAGCAGCATGAATTAGAAAACTCTTCAAACATTATCATCTAACAGGATTATAAACAAAAAACTTTGGGGACATAATTCCAGTTTGCTGAATCATTCAAAATTAGAGGCAGCAATAGCGAGACAAGCAAAAAAATATCCAATTCAATTTTATCAAACTGTTATCCGTGACCAAATCTGTTGTAAGCTAAGGAGTTAAAACAACACAGCCTTGTTTTTTTATAAGGGAACAATCAATTGTTGACACTTCTTTAATAATCAAATTCACGGTACATACCAACATGTGGATTCAGTGAAATACACAGGTCACTTTTCATGATTAGTGAAGTTGAAGCCCCAAATACCTCTAAAGATTAAAATATTAATTCACCTTCTTTGTATATTATAGTCATGAAAATCACATGATCTAACTTTTACCTCGGTCCTATAGCGTGTATCAGGTGGTGGCAGCTTCAGTTGTGATTTCCAATCTTGCGAACTGGAAACATGAAGTAGAATAAGACAAAAGAAACACGAGAAACAAGTACATACAATTACCAGAAAATAAAGGGTGTTATCCTAATAGTGGAAAACATCAAAGATCAATTTTTTTTCAAAAACTAATATGAAAATCTCATAAAAGAATATTAGAAAATAATTAAATGATAGTATTGAAAGATAGTACTAGGAAGTCACATCCTAGCACTTATTACAACCCCCTTTCTTCAAGGAACAGAGCAGGTAAACCCTTAAAACATATAAGGAAAGCATTTATCCAACCAAGTTGTGGAAAAAGAGTTTAGCAAAACGTAGTTATTCAAATGGAGCAAACATATCACTCATAGATGGCTTTCTATCATATCCACAAAGAGGAAATGAAAACAAACAGGAGAAATTGAAAAAAAATATATATGAAATTTCAATATGCTAATTCTATGTGGCTGTCCCTGCTACCAGCTTCCACCCATTTCATAAGGTATTGTTGGTGCTTTGTGTTGTCTTTTACAACAAAAACAAAAAAAACATAACAAATCTAGTACTCATTACATTGTGCTAGCGAAAAAGAGGTACCTTTTTACTGGCTCTTTTTTAGTGAACAGGTGGCCAGCCTCAGATATTTCACTGGATTCCAGTATGTACAGCAATAAAGGACAATATTTGATTCAGGCGAAAAGATGTAATCTTTTACTTAATAACATGTGGTTCACTAGTGTATATATTCATGTATCTGCTCCTCACCACTGAATAAACTAAACAATACAGTCATATATATATTTATCCCATGCATTATTTAAATGCTATTTGTAATAATATGACGGGATTTTGTAGCAGACGGTAAGATGACTTCTTACTAGAAAGATGGTAAGATGACTAAATGATTTTCCAATACCTCAACCTCCCTCCAAAGAAAAGACCACCATTCTACTCACAGGCACCAACTCGTGCAGGTATCTTTTGCGGTTGTTCCACCAGCAGACATTGTTTCAAGATCCAACTACTACATGCGTTCGGAAATTTCAGCACAATTTACCTTCCTAAATTGCTATAAGGATTTACCCTTTGTTTTTCTTTTCCAACATCAATATATTCAGTACCACACAATTTTTATTTTTTTAATAATCCATCCTCTTTTCCATTTTACGAAATGTTTCAAGTTTCTTTTTTTCAGAAAAACTACATCAGCTATATATGCCTATTGCCACAAGTCAGACGAAGTGCAAAACTTCTGATAACATCGGACGTCAGCAGTCAGCATTCTCTGCACCAGACAGTAGAACCTTTTCATAACCTAAAAAATCTTGGACTAGTATGCTAGTTATGCATGCCTCTGATCAATTTAAGAATTTGAAACAGTTGGAATGGTAATGTTCATGCATCTGGCATGGCAAATAATACAACAATGTACACTAGTCATCTAAAGTGCTGACCTGATGTTTAAGGGTTGTCATTGACAGAACAAAGTTCAATATATCTTTTTATAAACGTAAGAGCAAACAGTTCACATAGTGTGGAAAAGAATCATAACTCCGAGCATATCCATGAGTTGCGTAGGGATTTTTAAACAAGCATCCACGTCAAGTTCTAGCAATATCATTACTAAAATAGAAGGAAAAGAAATATCAAGCTGGAAGAGTATGATTTAAGTCAGCCTTACATCAAGAATCACACTTATTAAGTACACAATCAGAAATTTGCTAAGTTGGGAATTTGCCTAAAGATGAGTCACTTAGTGAGTGAGAACAACAGAAAGCAATGGATGGAAATGGAAAAATGCTTCTTCCAATAATACCTGGAATCTACTGCCTCTGTCTGAACCGATTTCAGCACTTCAGTTGCGCCTGCATCGCCTCCCATCTGATTCCGCCTCAACCATTGCTGGTGCTGCTGTTGTTGCTGCTGTTGGTGTTGCTGAAATTGCCGGTAGTGCTGACTCTGCTGTCCCGGCAACGGAGTCCGCTGTACGTACTCCTGTTGAAGCTGCTGCTGCTGCTGCGGAGGCGGCGGCGTCGTTCTCGAGTAGTAATTAGGGTTCTGCCCGGAACCTCCGACGGCCCCTCGGCTGTTCCCCATTCCCGGCGGAGGAAATCTTCCTCGAGTGTTCATCTTAGAATATTAAAAGACAAGAACAAGAGCAGGACGATGAACAAAGGCAACAATTTGAACAAACGAGGAAATAATTCAGGGATTAAGCAAAAGCAAAATTAGGGTTCGTTCTTTTGAAATCTCAACTGCAAAAAATACAGAAGGAAAGATCAAAACAAGGCGGAAACGAGATTGAGAAAAATCGAAGTTGATCGATAGATCTTCGTAGAGAAAATCGATGGAGAACAGGATTCTGTTCGTGGATCGAAAGAATGTCGGGAAATCCAAGATTTGGAAGAAGAGATCGCAAGCCCTTTGTTTTGTTCCTGTTCGTCTTCCCGTGGAAGATGTTTGGTAACTTGGGCACGATGGATATATCGGTATCGGGATGGTTGGTGGCTTGCAGTAGCGGGAACGGGAATTGGAATTAGTTATTTTTTAAAAAAAAGTAATTAGTTATTTTTTAAAAAAAAATGAAATGTTTAATATGAATTTTTATTTTGTGGATCAAGATGCATCACCATTCATATATCAAAAAATTATTTTTCAATGAAATTAGTTTTTTTTAGAAGTTCCTAAGTAATACTTCCAAACTCGAGCCATTAAACTAATAAGTAGATATAAATAAAAAAAGGGGAAATGAAGAATGATAAACCAATTATTCGAGTGTCAATGTAACAACCTGTCCATTATTTATTATTACGATGTTAAAAATGTAGTATGATTTATAAACTAAAGCAATTAATTATATGTTTATATATTATTGGAAATTGATAAAACAGAATAGTAGAATTATTTTAAATCACAGTACCTTTGCTGCATGCTGGTAACATAGTTACGTTACATTAGCCGTGTGTTACAAATGAAGTTCACTGAAATAAGCCTGCAACAAGTTAAAAAAGATACCGAAATTGATTTTTCAAGAACGAGAAATTTTTCTATTTTTCTTTGTATAAAATACATGAATATCCTTTTATAACCAAAAGTTAGGTCCATCCAAGCCCAACTTGAAAGAGCATCTATGTCCTTCCCTTTGAAATATTGCATGAAAATAATAAAGTTAATTACGAAAAAAACATCAACAACTACGTATTAGTCTCAAACCTTATTCTAAATTTCATATTAGTTTCAGATGAATTTAAATTATATTTAGAGGCTTATATAATTTTCTCTCACATATTTTTTAACCATTAATAATATTTTATAATTATATTTTTCAATTTGAAATCCACCGATATTCAGAATCACTAGCATCTAACTAATCCGATTTTGAAAGAGCGAAAAGAATTTGTTATAAATATTTGAACTATATATTTATGATATGATATTGGGATGGAGCGATAAGTAACTCTTCATCACTTAAAGAGTTATCAAATTTGAGTTTATCTGAATACAGAAAATTTTTATTAGAAACAGTGTGACACATATTAATCGGTGCAAAATCTTATCACGATCGTAAAAAATTAAAAGAATATAGCTTGCTAATTCGTTCATCATTTGAAACGAACAAAAATTGCTAAAAGATAAAAGCACTTGAAGCATGAGATTTCTTTTCTGTTCCATTTATTTTGTTGAAAATAATTTGCTAAGAGAGATGATCAACGAGAGAAAATAAATTTCCATTTCACAAACAATTTTTTTTTATCAGTATAACATTATTTTTATGTTGATGAATAATTTTCCTATTGTCGTTTTTATCAAAATAAATGAATTCTTAAGTTGAAATTAAAGTAGTAAACAAGAATTGTAATTAATTTGTCATTCTTGAACCGCATATGCTTGCATATACAGTAGATTAGGGTCGAACTTCGATAGAGATTCACAAGATGGAAACAACATATATGAATTCTGAATAAGAAATGGATCAAACTTCATAAAGTTATCATGGTTGAAAAATTGTTTAAATATATATTTTTATTTTTCATACATTTAATTATATTAGTCAGGACTAATATTTTTTATTACAATTAATTCCGAAAAAAAGAAAATGGAAAAATTATATTTATTTTCAAATCGAATAAGTCAAAAAATCAACCAATTCAGGTGGACTAACACAACACCCAAGAAAAACAATTAAGCACATGAATATCGATTAAATCATGTATTACTTTTATCATGTGGATGGACCACACTTTTAAAATTAGAAGAATGCACGGTTATCACGTTTGTCTTGCAGCCATATATATTTTTGCTCTTAATTATGCGACCGGTGGTTAAAATGTTAAATGTCGAAGTCGGATCCGCGATCTATATTGAGTATGCAATTAATCCTTGTTGTGGTCCTTGTGGAAGAGGAATTAGACAAGAACGCGATCTGATTCCCTTCAATTATGCTGAAAAGGGGGATTTTTTTATATCATAAACCTCATTCGATGGCTTTCGGCCTCATGGAACTTTCGTTGATTTTGGCTCATTTCCTTAACAAGTCAATTCCTCATTTATACTTTCATCAAAAAAATATTCCTTCTAATCTACATCAAATTCTTCTTTGTATTATTAGGGATGTCCGCTCTCCTTCTCTTTTCATTTTCGAGGGACCTCAATCTACGAACAAATAAGAACACCATTAAAAAAATACTATAAACAAAAAAGTAACATCATTATAAATCCTAAATTTTATTTATAAATGTAAATATATTGAGCCTAGTGACTCAAGCCCTTTGTACCATCACAAATTTTTTTTGCTTTCTTATTATTTATTTTTCACCATTTTAAGCACAAGGTATTCAAGGCACATCAAGAAATTTTCATTTTAACTTAAATTTTACATAACTCTCAAACAAAATATTTATCATCATCTTCTTTATCCAATGATCTAAATGAGCCTAACTTGAACACCATTCTTTTCTACTACATCACAAACAAAAAAAGGACATCACATCAATGTACTTGTCCTTTCGTGATGCATACAGTTGTTTATAAGATATTCTTAATATATTGTATTATGACTATCATAGTATATAGTAGTACGTTCTTCATTTATAATGAGCTCCCCAGCTAATCTTTCTTATTGATGATTTATGTTACTACTTTAATAACAATCATACTCATTCAATAATGGACAATGCTACTATACCTTACAAACTAGCTTTTCAAATAACAATATAATCACCAACAGTAAAACTTAGAAAAGAACCTTTTATCTTTGTGCTAATAACTTGAAGATAAAAAAAAAAAAGAAATCATATTTGAGCATTTTTTTTATGATTTAAAATTTAGCCTGAGGATTGACAAATTTGAAAATAAAATTTTATTTTCTTCCTAAATATGATCTGAAGATTTATCAAATAATTTCAAACTTTGTAAAATTTTTGGAGACCCTTGAAGACTATAAATACATTTGATGAGAGCAATAAAATAAAGTTTTCTATTGGAGAAAAGAGTATTCTATTAGAGATTTTGTTTTGAAAATTTCTTGAGCATTGAGATTAACAACTTGAAGGCTCAAGGAGTTTTATGCGTGGTGCACTTGTTTAAGGGCGTGCTAAAGACATTATTTTCAAGAGTTGTATTTTCAGTTCTTATCTTTATTGTTGGGATGAGCTTTTCCATTATTTTTATGATATTATAGTTTTATGTAGTAGTTTGTATTAAAAAAAATTGTGGAATCTTATGTTTTAGATTGAATCATCGTTAGTATTTCATTTCTCTTGAATATAATTGTCATTTTTAACGCTTATTTTTTGCTGAACAATTATTTGAATTAATTATTGAATGTTAAATGTGACTAATACACATATATTTTATTGTATTGAAGATTAATTTTTTACTTAAAGTTGAGACAATTTATGTAACACTTCCAAACTCACACCCGTCATGTGGCAAAGATATGAGTTTGGGGACGCTACTTTGACTAGTCAATAAAATTTGCGAAACAAATATAGAAAAAATGAAACAAGGCTAAGACTACTAAAATGTTCAATAGATAAAAAATGCGAGTAATTTTCAGAATTGATACCCCAACTTTACCTAAAATCTCAAGTCGATCTCTCAACTTTCTTTTGTAACTAATTAGTCCCTCAACTATTTAATCATTTCACTAGTCCCTTTTATATATTATAATTATATTTTGGTGATGTGGCAGCCACATCATTTATTTTTCATTAATTATTTATTGATGTGATAGCCACATTAATGACACATAAATAAACACTTGATAAACAAAGAATAAAAGCAGAAATATCATTAGACAATAACATATAACATACAAAATTACTTAATAAGAAATAGATCCTATGCGTTCACGATCTTGTAAAAGAACTTTTACTATTTTCTTTTCACGATCTTATACGTTCACAAAAATTAAAAATTACTCTAATGTTGCTTCAATTTCTAAAGTTATAGTTATTCATGTTGGAAATAACATGTGAAGATTAATCATCTAATTATTTAGGAGATTAATTATATAGTTTTTTATTATTCTAATTTTGTCATATGTATATGATTTTAATAGTGGTTATGTACTTTAATTATTTTAACACGAAAAATAGTAAAAAAAATTTTATAAGATCATGAACATATAAGATCTATCTTTTATCAAATAATTTTGTGTGTTTATATATTATTTTTAATGATATTTATTTTATTTTTTTTAAAGTTTATTTGTGTGTCCTTGACTATGACATCAATAAATAATTGATCAAAATAGATGATGTGGCTGCCACATCATTAAAATATAATTATAATATATAAAAGGGACCAATTGTGAAAAGATTATATAGTTGAGGGACTAATTAGTTACAAAATAAAGTTGAGGAATCAACTTGGGATCCTAGGTAAAGTTGAGGTACCAATTCTGAAAATTACTCTAAAAAATACATAAGGTAAACAAACTGTGAGTCTAACAATAGATAGTTCAATATCTTGACAGAATGTCATACAACTCAATTATTCAAGGGTAAAGAGACCTAATGATAAAATAAACTCAAAAGACATTCATGTGCAGATAGGATCCACCACGAGCGTGAGACATCCAGTGTTATTAAAATCGGATCGGACTGGTCGGTTCAAATGGTTTAACCACGAACCGGTTGGTTGTCCAGTTCGATTTGACCACAAAATCAAAGGAGGCTTTCAACCGGATTGAACCGGAGAACCGGTGAACCGGGTGAAAACCCTATTCAAATTCAAAATTTAAAATAAAAGAGAGATAAATTTGGAAAGTTGTGAGATGGTGCATTTAATATTGATTAGTGCAACTAATGCAGAATTATGTCATTAATGCATTAAGAAAGGAAAGTCAAATGCAATTAAGGAGGATAAATATAGAAAAAATATTAATAAAATAGGAGAGTATTAATTAAAATTGAAAGGAAGTTAAAAATCATTGATATAGAAAATAAAATAGGAAAGATAGAAATGAAAATGGAAAGAGGTAAACATAAAATGCAAAATAAAATTAAAATTATCAATATCAGATTTAAAATGTGACTTAAAAGAAGTAAAATATAAAAATATAAAATGAAGAGATACGTAATAAACGAGTGAGAGAAAATTGAAAAATGAAAAAAGAGAGTGTAAATAAGGAAAGGAAATTAATGAAAATAAAGGAAAAAAAGTAATTATACATAATGACAAAATTTACGTGAATTTTATTAAAATAAAATAAAACTTGTTTTGAATATTATTCCTTTAAAACTGTAATTAGTTTTTTTTATTATAATATATAATTAATATGTTATATTAATGTTTGTTATCTTCTTACAAAATAGTAGTTATTGTATATTTAAAAAATAATATAACATCATTATTATTATATAACTTAGAAATAACACTAATAATAATTTATCTATCATTACTATTTTAAATAGCATTAACCTTTTCAAACACAATAAATATACATTAATATCTAACCAATAGAAGGTTTTTTTATTTTTAACATATTATATACTACTAATTGTGTTTTATATTTTAAATTATTGTAAATAATACTATTTTAATAAAAATATGGTTCAACCCGATCGAATCCGATCCGACCGATCCAACGGTGATCCAGTTGAACGTCCAGTCCGATCTCTGATCCGATTATGAAAACATTGCAGACATCGCACACCACCAACATCAAGAATCCACCACAGCCTAAGTACCTGTGGGATTGAACTCAGTATGTAAGACATCAAGTACATAAAATAAGTAATAACCATTAGCATGAATAATGACGATCAAGATGGTATTAAATCAGGCTTGTGTACTATAATAATAATCATTGGTAAAATAATATAATTTAAACCTGCCAAGTATAAAGGTATAGTTATACTCTCCTAAAACAGCATCAGGGGTTCATACCTACCATCTATCCTAGAACAACATTAGGTAAAACTATTCTTATCCTGGGACAACATCAGGAATCAATCTTTCTGGAAAACATCAGGGAATAACAATATCCTGAAACAATATTAGGATTGTATCTCATGTATTGAAAAATATCAGAACACAAATAGAGTAAATCATATCTTGGAACAGTATTAGAATTATAGAAAAATGCAAGATCCATGTATTAGTGTAAGTACTTTAATATGAATCACTTTAGCAATCTTAGATCTTATCCCATTAATCTGTTTAGATGACTTTGGGATAATTTAATTAATTACTCATGAGTCTTCCAAGTACGCCGACTATTAGTGGTGGCGCACTAACCACGACCAATGCCCTAAAAGGGGAGGATGCACGTGAATCCTCTTCGTTGAACAGCGGGAGCAAGCTGAACAACATGAATAAGGTAGTAGTCACACTACCCGCCTTATATAATTAACACTATGACTCCAAACAATGGTCGGCGTCTTACTTGTGTTATTAATCTTGCATCCTTACCTCAACAAGGTCCTTAGGCTCTAGAACTTAAGCTATCTATAATCAAAATCTAGAATCAAAATCAAGGATTAGGGCTCCTGCCTATTGAATCTAGGATGCGGACCGTATGATCAGAAAATGGTCTGTGTCCTATAGGGTAAACACGGGTCTTGTCAGGTTAACGCGGTCCATGTGATGTCTACGGTCTCCGTCGTCGTGTTTGTGTCCGCCTCGTCGATCGCGCCACCGTCGCGTCATTTATGTCCGTATTGCATGTCGTGTCGCCTGGCCGCGCTTGCGTCGATCGATACCATGCTTGTGTCGCTTGGTTGTGACCCGTGCGGTGTGTATCGTGTCCGTGTTCGCCTATCGCGCACAGCGCCACCCGGTGCTCGAGATCGCATCGTCTTCGTGTGTCTTGCGCGCTTCGCATCGTGCCTGTTGCCTGGCGCTCACCGTCGTGTCGTACTCTGCCAGGCGCACCCAAACATTGCTGCGCACAATCGCGTCCTGGTGTTCATCCCGCCGCCAAGCGCGCACCGCGCCCTGGCGTGCACATCATGACCAGGCGCGCACAACGTCTGGTGCACATGATCGTGCCCAGAGCCGTTAGGCACGCACAACGCTTAGCGTGCTCGGCAGCGCCCTGCGCACATGGTGTGTTTCAGCCGACGCGGTCTGCGTCATATCGACGCGGATTGTGTTGTGTTGTCATCTCCCGTCTCAGCCGCCGCGCGATCTCGCCGGGTTTTCGGGCCATTTTTCGAGCCTGATTTCAACCAGTTAATAGGGAAAGCCTCCCCTTTCAATGCCCTTACAAATATAACACAGATCTCTAGGATAAACGAGGGAACATCCAAGAAAACATGCAAGGTTCCTCACAACATCTTATGTACAAGGAATCCGCCTGGGAACTTACCTTTGGGTTCGTCGGGGTTTGTCCTAATCCTTTTGGGACGTCCTCTCCGACGTTTTTCTTGCTGAGATGGAGAATCTTCCTCTCCTATGCAGAATAAAATTCATGGGATCCGAGAAAGAAGAAGAACACGTAGGAAGACGGGGAGAATAATTTTTCTTTCCTAGGGCTGACCATAATTTTCAAAATAAAAATCTGTGTCTCAAACCCCTAGGGGGTATTTATGACCAAGAGTCTAGGTTTATTGGACAATCACTGAATTTTCAAATTTAAATTAATTAAGATTTTGAATTTTAAAAAAACTAGGATTCTGATTTTTATGTTTTGGTTATGAGAATATCTTTGGAGGAGATAAAATCTGAGAGGATTTGAATTTGAATTTGATTATAGGGATATTTTTGAAATTGAGAAATCTGGAGAGTTACAATTTATGTTGTAACCTTGATTACTCATTTGAGAGTTATAGATTGTATGATCTATTTATTGAGCTTATTTAAGTTGTCAATAGTTTAGTAATTGCATCATTAAGGCATCTTAAGATTAGGTAAATTTAGGATGGATTAGTTTGAAGTATTGATTTGCTTCAATCTTAAGATAGTTAATTGCACAT
>LTAE01000520.1:0-38395 GCA_001647135.1 Pontederia paniculata
ATATATATATATATATATATATATATATATTTCTTTTTTGCATATATAAGCTCAATAGACAGTTATGTGTTCAATAAAGAGGTGATTATCAAGACTAATAATAAAAATAAAATGCAAAGCGAGCATGAACAAGAATTTTTGGTTCAATTATCCATAGTATTACTTGGAAACAAGCACATTCCATATTACCTAATACTGAGATAATAAACAATAAAAAAATAGGGTATTCAAATTTCAGTAATTGACAAAGTATCCTTGAATTTTATCCAAGAAAAGTTAAGAGTGCTAAAATGTGAGAGAATAGGACAATGGATTACATATTTTAGTTTTCTATTTTTCAATTCTTTATGGATTTTCAATACATAGATGCAATACATAAGAAAATATGCATGTGATACATATGCAACTTAATAAAACAAACATGATGCATGACTATGCTATCTCCTTCAAACTTAATTCAAACATTGTTCCAAGTGTTTTGGCCTATCCGAAAGGGAGGTACAATATAGCATGATAAACATAAATGACTTTATAAATAATAAAATAGGAAAAGAAAAAGACACAACCAAGTCTACTCTTGGCTCGGTGGAGGTGGCGGAGGTGTGGATGGACAACAAGGCCACAGAAATGCGCCATATTGTCCTTGATCAACATGAAAATCGTGCATGTGCTAGACCATAGCTTTTGTTCTCTTTTGATGAGAACAGATGTCTGTGATGTCGCCCTGCATAGCTAACAAAATAGAATGCATAGATGAAAAGACATAAGTAACAATAATAGTAGTGATGTCAACTTCCATATAAATGGGATGCTTGAAGTGTGAAGCCCAGAATCATGTCGAGGGGGAGGAATAGGTGATGGCAATGCTGAACCAAAAGGGAGAAGAATCCTTTTTTTCAAAAGAAGGATCAAAGCATGTAGTTGAGCATAGGAGAACCATATTTGAGTCTTTGAAATAAAATACTATGTTGCCTCCCATATGACTTCTCCCTCCATGCTTCATATTTTGAATAATGTGTGGTCCAGAAAAGCAATGTCATCCACATATTTTTTCCGCCTCCAGGTTGAGCTTCAGATGGTGAGCAGTCGGTGTGGTCAATACCCAATGATTATAGTGCTCTCGTCCTTCTTAGAGTTCCTTTAAAATGTACGCATAAAGAAAGCCTCAACTTTACAGGTGTATGTGTCGCCATACAATAGATGCATAAAAGCTCCAATTCTATAACTAAGTTGTCATTGTCGTCATGCCTGAAGATGGTATTGGAGAGTATCCGATGAACATAGCGAAACATCGGGTTCTGCATCATACTGCTCCTGGCCACTTGGTAGTTCAAATGGGTAGCGCGTGTGACCCATCTTTAGAAATCAACAATGACAAACTCCTTAGAAATGCACATCTAACCGTGATGAATGCATAATTATAAATATTCTTAATACTATTTTCAGCTTATTTTTCATTCATTTTCATATCGCATGTATTGTTTTATGTGCTTATTTATATTTATTTATTTTGAGTCATAAAACTACTCAATTGTTGTTTTTTTTATTTTCTAGGAGGCAAGAGGATGAAGAGATGAAGACTATGAAACTCAATTCAGAGTTAAAATGAGGCCAAAATTAGTTTTAATGCTCTAAAATTTTCATGTAATATCAATCACGGCCCATGATAGATCAATCACGATCGTGAAAGTCATTTCACGGCCCTTGACACATTGTTTCACGATCGTGGAAGCCATTTGATGGCCCGTGACAGTCGGAATGTGATTTTATAACCTCGATCGCAATCGTGAAAGTCATTTCATGGCCCGTGATAGCCTAGATCCAAGTTTTTTGCTCCAGTCACGAGCGTAAAAGCCATTTCATAGGTCATGAAAAGATACAAACATTTTTTTAGCTTCAATCATGATCGTGAAAGCCTTATCAGGATCGTCAAATGTAGAATTGTGTTGGGATAAATTTTTTTTTGGCTGAAACCTTATCAAACTTGGTAATTTCAACTGGATAACTCTTGTGACTCCTAATATGACTTGGTCAAACACTCATACCTATAAATAGAACCTTGTATATTCAATTTTTGGATGCAACAAGCTTGAATTTCATGCAACAAGTCTAAATTTTATGTTATAAACTTGAAAAAGAGCATAACGCATCGAGAAGAAGAAGAAATTATGTGTAGATTCTAAAGAAGATTATCAAAATGTCTTAATGCCTAGTTGTTTTAATTTTATTTTTCTCTCTCTAGAGAGAAGGATGAATTCCATTTGTAATATTTTATTTATTTTTCTGGAGTGAATTTTATTGCAAGGAAAATTGATTGAACCATTGATTAAATTAATTTTAGTTCTTCAAATTTTTTATGAGCATGAAGGTTGTTCTTAATGTATTTTCATTATTTTTTTGAGGGTTTAATTTTGCTAGCATCATGGAGAGAAATAATGAGTTCTTATTTCTCTTTAATATCTGGGGTTAAACTCTGATTTTATTCTAAGCATTGCATGTCATACCTGAGTAGTATCCTGAAGATAAATATTTAAGTGTATGGTCTATTACATTGACATCTTGAAAATGAATGATCAATAATTTTGAAAATATAAATTAATGCATCTTAATTTTTAAAAGATAAGATTAGCATCATAGAGAAGAACGATAAAGTCTATGTAGAATTAAGATAGTTTATTCATCCTGGAGGGAAAATCATATTTTGAGTAGATTCTAATCTACATATGAATTTGATTAGAACTAAACTTTGATTAATATTGTGGTGAAATAGAGTTTATTATCTTATATCATCCTCATCCAAAGTTTGTTGTCATTAAAATGTTTTATTTTTTATCTTTATCTTATCTTTCAAAAACCCAATTTTATCTAAAACTCATGTTTTCTCCTATTAGTTGGTAAGATTAGATATATAATAAAATAAATTCTTGTGGGAACAATAATCTACTCACTTTCTTTATTACTTGATATGACCAGTGCACTTGCTAGAGAATTTTCTGTCATCTTAGCACACATCAAACCCTCATTTGGAAATTGATAGATGTCTTTAACTCTATCAGCGAAAGTTTGATCTCTCCATGTTGTATAGCTGGAATGAGTATGCCAACCTCATATTGTCAATGGAATTTTTTTAATTATCTCGAAAGAGCTAAGGAACTCAAATGAGATATCTTCAAATGTTAACCACCATTGTCGAATAAAGTGGTCGATGTCGATGTTGCCGAATAGCACGAAGACAAACTATTACAATTTGTAGTCTATCATTGTGGTTTCTTTGAGAAAAGCAAGTGGGCCTGAGTCGAAGATAGGAGAGCATGTTGGCCCATGTCCGATGCTCGTAGAGATTGAACCTTTGGTGGCTTAGGAATCTGATCTAATGCCTTTTCTTCGATCTCGGGTTTAGGCTGGTAGTGACAAGTCTTCATTTTTGCCCCATGCTAGCTATTGGAGCAAGCCATCTAATGTCATAGCTTGTTACAAGATGGTTTGGGCCATTATATGACGATGTAGCAGCCACAAAAGTTGAATAACAACTCGATCGGAGAAAAGTTGTGTCGACAAAAGGGTCACAACCCGGCCATTACTAATCGTCATAGGTTGTTATATCCGACGTAATGGCATGTAAGACGGGTAATGATGTCAGTAGGATTGTTGTGTCAGCGTCAAATAGGACACATTTCATTACAGTAGGTAACGGATCATGAAGTCAAGAGTAGCACTTCATGATATATAGTAACTACTACATCATGATGCACTGCATTTGTCTCTGTTGGTATCACGACTCATTACTAGGTGTTACGAGTCATAAGGCCACAGATGTGTCGCTAGAGTCGGAAAAGATTACCACACTAACGGTGTAGCAGAGGTCGTTGACATTGAGAAAATATGTGCATCTCATAGAAGATGAACCTGGTGTTTGGTCATGTATTATTGTAGTTGTTGGCATTGATGATGTTGCATATGACTGAGCAGCAAATCGCATTTGACATGGCCTATGTGGATGAAGTCTTTAGATGATGGTCACACGCACTTGCTGGAGCTTGCAAACGAACGCTCGATGTGATGAAGACAACTTTTACATGTAGATTAGTATATATAGAACCCTTGAAGTTATTATGGGGAACTAGTGGGTGGTTGTGGACGTTAAAAATGGATGTAAATCGTGATATACATCATGTTGTGATGAGTGTTGTGCATCGTGAGAGTCATTAGTTCTGAGTAGATGGTGGTTGATTGTGACATTCAAGTCATCAGGTTTGTCCAACACAATGAATATGTATCACGACCCATCAAATGATATTACAAATCATTATATGACTAGGTTGTGGCTTGTGATGGGAGACATGAATCAGGCTCCTTCTTGAAATCGAAAATGTGAAGCTAATGACTTACAGGTCATATTATGGATTAATTACTTGTGATGAATATTATCGGTGAAACCAAGTTATTGTGTTCGTGAATCTTAGGTGGGTCATAACTATAGTCATCATGGTCATGTCCAGGTCAATATAGTCTCATGGATAGTAACCTTTGGGTAACAAGTCATGATGTTATTAGGTCAAAAATTGGTCCTCTTAGATAGCTCATGATTATGTGTCCCTCCTCGTTAAACTCATAACTTAGATGTATGAGCTCAGGTCTCTGTTTATTAGAAGTTGATTTAGGTCGTGAGTTGACATGCAACATGTGAGATCTAGGGTTCAAAGCTTCTGTTCCACGCCAAAATCAAGTGACACGTCTTGTGAGGTTAGAAATCAAGGGAAGTTTGTCATGTCAGCCTTGTGATGTTTAGTAGTAAGTCGCAATAAATGGATCTAATAATCCATTATGTCGTTTAATGACCCGTGAGATTCAACAATAAAAGACAATTCATGCCAAATTTAACAAAGATGTCAACCGGTAAAGCTGAACAATAATTCACACAAAATAAAATGTAAAAATAAAAGAAAAGTTCACTAACTAAGAGAATATAGTTTATATAGAATAATTTTAAGTTACAGTTGTTAGCTTGATTTTGCCTCAATGTTAGTTAAGGTTAAGAGAGAGTGATAAAATACACCATTTGCAATAGTGGAGTTGTCTTTATAATGTTTCAACGATGTCCATTAATTTTAAAAGTTTGTGAACGATCATGACTAAAAAGCTCAATAACTCCAAAAGGTGATGAAGTCAATAAAGTATAATGTCCAAACCACCAAGACCTCTTCTTATTTGGAAAAAGCCTTAGTCGACTACTATAAAGGAGACCTTTTTGACTTGACAAGAGCTTTCTTTGTTTTATATGCATGTTATATAATTTATTTGTCTATTATTTATACATTTTACTATTTTCTTAGGCATTATGCCAAATTTCTTAAAGTTCATTCAATTTCAAAATCATGCATTTGCCAAAAGTATCTAAGTCAAAATTAAAAAATTGTCACCCAATAAGCCTTATGTTCCAATTCTACTAAGACATGACATGCCTTTTCGAACATCAATCTATAGGATGACATGTCGATTGGTGTTTTGTAAATAGTCTTATATGCCCAAAGTGCTTTGTTTAATTTCAACGCCTAACTTTTCTAGTCATATTGACAGCTTTTTCTAAGATTTGTTTTAGTTGTCTATTGGTGATGTCAACCTGACCACAAGTTTGAGCATGATAAGAAGTACTAAATTTGTGCTTGATGTTGAATTTTGCTAACAGATTTGCAAATCTATTACATAAATGTCTTCCATTATCACTAATAATTATTCTTGGTATTCCAAACCTAAATAAAGATATTCTTTCTTAAGAACTTGACCACAACCTTTGCTTCGTTCATAGGTAAGGCAATTGCTTCTATCCACTCGAATATGTAATCCATAACAACTGGTATGTCCTTATTATTGAATAAATTGGGAAAATGTCCCATGAAATCAATGCCCCAAACATCAAATAGATCAATGCAGAATATTATTTCAAGAAATTTCCTTTGACACTGATCACAGGACTTGCAATATATCATTGCACGTTTGAACAATGAGAGCCAGTAGAAGCCATACTCCAATACTTTTGATGCAACTTTGTTTGGTCCAAAGTATCCACCAGCTACATCATGACAATGTTCAAAATATTTTTTATTTCACCCTCGCGCATGCATCATTGTATTTTTTTATTTGCATACAATTTAAACAAGTACGGGTCTTCCTAGTGATAATGTTTTACATTTGCGAAGAATTTCTTCATTTGATGATATGACATCCATTTAGGGATCCAATTTCCTACAAGGTAATTAGTAAAATCCGGTAACCACGGAGTAGAATCAGATATACAACATAAACAACAAAGATCTTTTCGTTTGGAAATTCTTTATGAATGTTGAATTCTTCTGTTGGTGCAAGTTCTAATCGTGAAAGGTGATCATCTATGAGATTTTTAGTCCCCTTCTTGTTCTTGACTTCAACATCAAACTCTTATAATAGAAGTATCCATCTTATCAATATGAGTTGTGTCTCCTTCTTTGTTATTGCATGATTTATTTAGAGCAAGCAAGGTATGCACAAAATTTATCAAAATCGTAAATTGCAGCAATGAATTATTTTGATGTTGTTAAATAATTCATCTGAGAAGGAGTTAGTTTGCTGCTGATCACAAAATTATTTTTCTTGGCATTGTCCAAACACTACTCTAATTGCTCCATTGGTGCTATCACACATAATTTTAAATGAAAGATTCCAATCTGGTACGACTACAATAGGCCAAGAGATAATGTTTTCTTTCAAAGTGTTAAACACAAAAAGATAGTCAGACTCAAATATAAACTTGATATTCTGGATTTAATATTTTTGAGAAATTCTTTATCAATTATCGGTAAACAACATGCTCTATTAAGTGACCTTCTTTACTTCAATTCTTTTTTTTTATAGAATTACTTCAATTCCTTTGTCTGACATATTGTGGCCGAGCACGATTCTCTACCTTGAATGATATTTTCCTAATTGATTACCAAATTAATGTTCTCGCACCTCTACAAAAGTAAAGGTTATTTAAACAATTTTCAAAGGAAAGGTGAAATTATCCATCAATCAAAACTTCTAGAATTTATCATGGTCATGAGATATAATTTTTTTCCCATGTCAAATCCCTCTAATGCTGCTGAAGTAGTACTGTTGGAAGTGTCAAATTGAAATAGTTGTGATGTCAGCATGCAAGCAGACGTCTGCTTACATGCTTCTGCTGCTGTCTTGTTATCCATCCATCAACGTCAATTTTTTTTTTTTAAATATGATGTTGCCTACAATCGTCCTATTGATGGTTCGATTGACAACTAGTTTTTACATGTATTTGATCAATCAGTTTGTACTTCGTCTAAACATCTACAATTATTAATAATTTTAATTTGAAAGATTGAAATTTACTATAGGAAGTCAATTTAAAAAAAAAAGTTAAAATTATTACTAATTTTAAGAGCATATTTAAAATTTACACCTTCATATACCACAATTTTTATTTTTATTGCCTCCATTTTTTTCACTATTTGATTACGATAATAATAATAATAATAATAATAATAATAATAATAATAATAATAATAATAATAATAATAATAATAATAATAATAATAATTGATGCAGCAGCTGGTAGTGGGACTGAGCATACAGAGCCTGTGGGAAGGAAGGGGCCCATTTATGACCAATGCACGCGCCGAGGTCGGCCATGCATGAATCACCCATTTTCAATCGAATTTTATTTTCAAATAATAGTAATATATACTGTATATTAAAATTAAAGTATTCAACACGTTAACCCTTAATATCGACAATGACTGTATAATTAAAGTAATTTAATTTGAAGATTTAAAAAAGTAAAATACTTGTCAATTATATCTATAATAAAGTTTTGAATCTCATATTAAAAAGTTAATAATTCTCGGATTTAAATTTTAAAGACCAAAATTTATATTTTCGCTCCACTCAAACGTCAAATTAGTTATGTACTTTTTTATTTATGAGTTTAATCAATATTTAAGTTGGTAATAGTAATATAATTAGTGAGTAAGAGTGAAATATTTTTTATAAGTAGATTTTAAATACGAGTTTATGTATAGGTAAAAAAATTCCGATGGGAGCCATATTCACATGGACTACAACATATTAGTTGGAGTGACACTCTCGAGATTATGTTGTCCCTAAATATTCGATCATTTTTTGATATTGAGTGATAATAAATTATAAAAAAAATATAGTATTTGATATTTATAAATTATATATATACATATATATAAGGTAGATAATTAGTATCTAAACATTTTAATTAGAAACAGAATAAAATTTACATCCTTTTAAAATGATGACTTTAAAATGTGATAAAAAAAACTAGAAACTGATCCAATTGATTGATTATTTTAACCAACCAACTATTGAATAATTATAATTATGTTTAAGAACACGACTTGCAATAACAGCTCAAGCAATTCTAAGGCGGTTGTTAGGTAATGGAGTGGTAACTATGTCGACACATATACTATTATTATAACACTAATTAATTAATTAATTAATTAAAGGTTACACGATGTGTTGGGCCGTCCATTAGGGAATGTCATTTTCTTTTCTTTTTTTATTTTCTTCGTCATTAGTGTGTTGATATTACGTATGTTTAGTGAGTTGGGCGTCCATTAGAGACTCATAACGTCTGGATCGATGTTCTTGAAATTTGATTAACATCGATTTGATTGGATTTGTATAATGCTTGTTGCCATCACACACAATATATAAAATCACGTAATTATTCATACAATTAATTACGTGTTGGAGGTCATTTAAAATAAATTAAATTGAACTCCACGAGCAATGCCCCTCAATTGCATAAAGCAACTGTCTTATTTAAGAAAGATCAATGTCGAATCCCAACGTTTTTATCGATATATCTCAGTCGCATAGACGAAAATTTGAATTAATCCACAATCACTGAGATTACGATTGCTTGGTCATGATTATATATAAGATTTAATAAAGATATATTTTATTTAAATAGGGCACAGTGTATATCTTATCATTTGAACCAAATATAAGATTTATGATTAAAAATAAATAATTTATTTAAGATTTATTTTTTTCAATCATAAATTTCATGTCTAACGATTCAGATGATAGGATAATAAATGTATCCTAATTAAAGATGATATATTTCCATTAATTTATTAAATATATGTATATTCATACGATCCTTGGTTTTCTTTATTATTTTTTTATAAGTGCATTTCTTAGGTTATTTAGTTTAATCTTGGTTGAACATGAAATTGAATGAAACAAGAAAAGTTGGCGAAAAAGAAAGTTAAAGGTGAGGAAATGGAGATTTTGGCCCGTTAAAGGAGGAAATTTAAAAATTAAATTTAATAAAGATATTTATTAGCACTATGTTGTTTATTTCTTAATCGTATAATATTAATTTTTTTATAAATATAAAAAAATTAAAAAAGAAAAAATTTAATATTCATCATTAATTTAATATTAAAAAAAGGTAATTATGGTGCTTCATTTTTTTCTTAAAAAATTATGAGCTTTGAATCAATGATTGTAATCTCTCTCTATATAGAAAAAGTATGTTTCCAACAAATATTGAACTCATTGTGTTCCATATGTTTTCCCTTCATGTTCATGTGCACGCGACCAGTCATCTATCAACTTTTTTTTTAATTTTGCATCTTCCTACGTGGCACAACGTTATTATTATCATTAAACAACCAATGTAAGATAATCTTATAAAACCCGATGATGATATATGAGTTTGAACCTCAAGTCGGAATATTGGAACTTGAGAAATATTTCGATCTTCAAATTAAATTAGTCACTGTCATCAATATGGATACTTATTTAACAAAAATTTTCATCTTAGTATTTAAAAAATGATATCGATTTTTCTCAATTCATATAGGTCATATGCACTAGCCACAAATTATAAACTCGATCAATTATTGAGTTTGACTAATTTATAATTTATCTCGAGTCGCACGCTTGATTTTAATGAACGAGACTGTTAATAAAAATATTTTATAAAAAAATTTAAATTTGGAATCTCCTTAAATGAGGAGGAACTGCTTACTATTTTACTACTAGTGTACACTGTCGATTGTTAATTATGCTATTATTACGAAACCATTGCATCTTCTTTGAAGTTAGCAGCCATACTTTCCACGTGGCTGTAAAACGTAGACACAGATGACAGGCTGACGAAACCCATGCAAGTGCTGGTGGTTGCAGGGTGTGACTCGAGCCAAAGCATCTTCCTTTTTCTCCTTCCATCATGTGTAGTGTGATGTCCTTGGAGATTGCTTAATGTACATTTGCTGCAATGGAGTGAAGAAGAAAAAGAAATGGATCTGTAATTGCTATGAGAAATATGCCAGCTAAATGTGAAAAATATGTCAATCATATATATATATATATATATTTGTTGGTCACTTTATCTTACCTCCACTTCTACTTTTATAATCTGACATGATAAAAAAAAAGTGAAGTTATATATTAATAATAAGATTAGTATATTGGCCATCCCAATCAAGACTTTTCTTTTAGCCAGTACAAAGATTTTGAACTCTGATAAATTGGAAGAAAAGAAGAGCCAAAAATACTCATGATTGATATCCCAATTAGGAAATTTTATTTAGGTCGATAAATGCAATTCTATCCTGATAAACTGCTTTTGTTGTTTTCTTGTGCATTGCCATTGGAAAAAAGGCTCATTCAAAATTTACTAATGAAAACTAATAATGAAGAGATAAAATTTTAATGATATGTTTACAACTTCATTTATATTAGTTTCCATTATCTTCTAAGGTGTGCAAGTACGCATTCTATGGTTTTCTCTTAATCATTTTATCTTTCTAAAAGTTACTTTATCACATGCTCTTTAAGTACTTATTTATCAAAAAAAAAAAGTATCAGCAATGAAGGTGAGATTTCAAGACAAGATTGCTATGCTGATCTGATTTCACACATTCTTTTTCCTGCATTAATACATGAAATAAATAAGAAGCCATCTTTGAGCTTCAACTGCCATCTG
Organism: Pontederia paniculata; assembly: GCA_001647135.1. Lineage (NCBI taxonomy): Eukaryota > Viridiplantae > Streptophyta > Magnoliopsida > Commelinales > Pontederiaceae > Pontederia > Pontederia paniculata. Next base: position 11,024 of record LTAE01000520.1, read on the forward strand.
ACAAAATTGGCAGTCCAAAGCTGCGAGATTTTGAATAAAAAAATATTGTCAAATGTTACAACAAATGCGGGCCTTTTCGACCAAATGCTGCCGATGTCTTTAAAGTGCACCTTTCAGAAGTCAGGTTAGGATTGTCGATAGCATGTCAGCTTTAACATGCCACAATCTCTCAAGTCCCTGGAACATTTCCGTGGCACTGCCATCCATAACCATTAGATACTGTCGCAGCATCGCGACCGCGGTAGCCAAAATTTCTACGCATTCGACCTCTTCACAGGTTCATCACTGCTGAATGATCACACAGATGAAAGACGGCAGAAACTTGTAACTGACAGTGGCATATTTACAATGAGATCTGTGCTGCATCACACATTTTGTTCATGTTGCCAAGAACTGATAAACACAAAACCAGTTTACTTGAGGAGCCCGCCCTTATGTTAAAAATGATAAACTCCATGCTTAGTTTGCAAAAGCTCGAAATGAGGCACCTGGAACTACCGTAGACGCAGCACGCCACTACAAAATAGTTAAGTAGTTAGAGCTCAAGGCATAGGAGTTTCATTTTTGGAACATCTGGCAGATGATGGCACTGGATGCAGTACACGAGAGAAATCTGGCTTTAATCGCTTGTTCAGAAATGTTGACAATGACCTGAAAATTTAAACAAATGTAATTACAAATAAAATAGATATAGAGTAATAGTATATGATAATTGAAAAGAAAACTGAGCATTTTCAAGTTAAAATACTGTAACAAATGTGATCATGTCCCCTAAAAAATCTGAAATGAGGTCTAGCAAAAGAATTTGCCCTGTTTTTCAATGAGGTTTCTACATCAAACAACTCAACATATTAAGTTTGAACTGAAAATACGTCTGAATCCTCAGGAAAAATATTTGAATGCAAGATCAAGCTCTATAAAAGTAAGTTGAAAAGTTGAAATGCTGACCCTCATCAAAGGAAAGAACCTCACCTTGGAGTGAACTGACCAAGCATGGACCTCAAAGCTTCAAGGGCCTCTTCAGCAGCCTGCATATCCAATTTTCTAAAGATGTTATAAAGTAAATATTAAAATGCATGGTCAAGAGAAACTAAATCTTTGGGGTGGAAAAGAAACACAGAATTTTTAAAAGAAAACCCGACAGCATTTAATGGGATGAATGGGTAAAGTCATGATGAGCATCAGCAAAAAAAGTTAGGCAAAATGTATGTCCGTGCATTTTGAAGTTTGATTATTGGCTGACACGTAAAATTATAACAAATCAGCATTTTATCACATTATTTATAGTCTCAGGAATATTACCCAGGTTGTATGGCACAATACTAGGGAATATTAAGTCGCCGAATACTGATACAATGCTTAGGAAAATCCCTTCTCTACATGTTTCATATCAAGGGTTCAAAATCTGTTATGATTTACATTCTTAGAACCATGAATGTCTCAGTGAAACCTGATATCTTTGCCTTGTGTCTCACTATATTGATTTTGCTTGCATTATAATCACCAAGGGCCAGGGGAAATACAAAGATACAATACCTGGTTCTTGGCTTCATCCCAAGTCGATCCAACTCCTCTCCCCAAGACCTGTCCTGATATTTCTACCTACAAATCCAAATGTAATGATGACAACATATGAGACGGAAGAAAAAATAAATAATTCAGAAACAAAATAGCATGTGTCAGTTTGAAGATCAACTAAGTTTCATTTACTAGGGTTATGTGCAATGGCGGAGGCAGGATTTCAATCCAAAGGGTGCACAATAATTCAGAAATTCATAAATATATTTCCCTCATCTTTTAGCAAAAAAGAATTATATAATTATAATTGATATAAACTATAATAATTTTGAACATCATCTATTTTTTTCAATTATAGTGTTCAATAATTTTGTAAACTCTTTATGTAACATCCTGGTCTGTCAAGATATTGTTCGCTTTGGGCTTGGCCCATTTTAAAACGTGTCTCACCTGGTCAAGGTCATGCTCATATATATACCTAGCATCCCCAGTGTTTTTTTATGTGGGACTAATCCAAGGCATGTCCTCTTGCATTCCTTCCCCCCTAAGGGACTCAAGGTCCTCGTTGAGTAATTTTCCACCATGGCACAGAGGCCCACGTGGAGAGGCTCTGATACCATATGTAACATCCTGGTCCGTCAAGATATTGTTCGCTTTGGGCTTGGCTCGCACGATTTTAATACACATCTCACCTAGTCAAGGTCATGCTCATATATATACCCAGCATCCCTGTTTTGTCCATGTGGGACTAATTCAAGGCATGCCTCTTGCACTTTAAGATAACGACATAACCCAATAGACTTACATAGACGATGGTTATTTATGATATAATAATATGTAATAATCCAGGAAAGGTAAAGGATTAATAAGTAGATTATAATATATTCATTAACTAATAAGATGAAATGTAGTATGTAGTCTACATAAATAATTATTTTAAAGAATTAAGATAGTTTAATAAAGTATAAATAAAATAACATTTTAGGGAATAATAAATTATAATATTCGAGTAATGGATAACGAATAAATAAGGAAATAAAGGTATATATATATATATATATGTATATATATATATAGGTATATATGGCCAATGAGAATACATCTCACAATTCGGGCTGTAAATTGCAGTCCTGTTCCATCGACCCTCGGATGAAAAACGAACGGTTGTGGATAAAAGAAAAAAAAAAGGATCGGCGATCAGAGAGAAAAGAGAAATCCCAGCGGAGAGGAAGAGATATCGATAAAAGGAATTAGTTGAACATCGATGGCAAAGGAGACAAGGAATGGTCATCTCTGAGGAGATAAAGAAAACTTGTTTGCATGGCGCTGGTGAGATTTTGCCTGCTCAATCAGTTTTTATCCTGTAGAGCACGCAAACCACCTGCTCATGCAAGGCTCCTTGTACGTCGTAGACATTGCATGACCCCGCACTACCATGGGCTCGAGTATCATCTGCTCGATCTCTCTCTTGCTCGCATGCTCTGCTCAAGCGAGCAAAGAGCTTGTGCGCCACCTCATCATAGAAGTAAAGATTACCCTTGATATCACCAGACCCCTCTTTCCCCATTGTGTTTATTAACTTTAGAACATAGAACTTTTTCCAGTTGTAGGAATTATTAACTTTTGTTTCTCTCTAATGGTCGCACGAAGAAGGAATTATGAGTTTTTTTTCCCTCTTGTTCGTTTAAAATACTTTTTTTTCTTTTGGAAAGGTGAAAAGAGAGAGCCAGTTATAATCAATGCTTAAATCCCATCTATTGATGGGTCAAAAATTGTTCTTAGGAAATCACAAAATGGAAGTTGCAACATTTTTTTTGTAGAATTTAAAAATAAAAACATCTTGTAAGCAATGACTTTAGAATTAAAGTCATGCAAACAACAGATGGCTCATGTCATTATTTAACCTTGGAGGCTTTCGTGGATGAGGGAGGAAGGGAAGGAGAGGGAGCAGAAAGAGATAAAAGAGACAAAGGGAGGGGGAGATGAGGGAGAGAGAAGTGATGTCGAGCAAGAAGGATATTATGGGCCTTATGCCCTAATAATTAGTCTTTAGTTATGGGCCTTTAGTTTAGTTATGAGCCAATTAGAGTTTTCCTTATATTAGTTTTTCTTTGTATTAGGAGTTTTCCTTATATTAAGTTACCTTTTATTAGTTTTCTTTTTATTTAGGTTTCCATACTATTTGATATATGGGGTGTTTAGAACCCTATAAATACTCTTGTATGGTTCCTTTGAAATCTAGACTTGATTTAGAATATTTGTTATAAGCATATTTTTCCCTAAATGGATTCAAATCTCCATCAAGAAGGCACCGGTCCAAGGAGAAAGAGGGAACATAACTAAGTGTCAGAAACTTGATGGATGACTAAGTTTGTTGGCTGCAAAATGCAGCTCATTAAGTATAAACATTTACCCATATATACATATATATGAAAGAAACTTAATGTAGCGAGGTTTTCATAGACCCAGACAATAGGATGAAGATCATATAATCGTCATATCTGATATGAATTGTCCAGATCTGTGTTACATGACAAGCCACGGGCTTTTAGCAAGACATTGCCAGGGTGAAACTCAGGGCCCAGAATGCGGTAATTAACAAGACTACTTATTTGTCTTTCTAAAATAGCAAGGTATTACAGTGCCTCACTTCAATATATGGCAAGTAGCAAGATAGCATTTTAATATGGGAATGAAAGACAGCAGCTTATTGAGTGAAAATTGAACTGTACAGAAGAATATGATGAAACAAAAGTGGAAATCTAGTCCAAGATCCAGGAAAATATCCATTAGAAGTTTCTGTCAACACTGATGTCAAGAAGAAAACTGGCAGACAGCCATTGATTCTATTTTTTTCATGTTGGGAAAAAGATTTGTTTTAAGGTGAAAATAATAGGTAATTAGTATCAATAGAAGCAACTATGGTAAATCAAAGTTGACAGACAGAATCCAAAAGTCCCAGCAATATATTTTTTCACAACTCCAAAGCTTATTAAAACAATTCAAGAAATGACATTTCATCAACCAAGTGCTCCATAGGTCAGGAATGTTCATTCTTTTCTAAAACATAGCATAAGTGAATGGTGTTATTTGATTTTAGCTACAGAATTATGTATCTTTTTTTCCATAGAACAAGATAGCATATTCATATGAAAAGTAATGTCATAATAATGCAAGAAACAAGAAAATAACCTGAGCAGACACTTGCCCTTGTTTAATTGAACCAGTTAAGGTTGGTGGCTGGAGTTGAAAATGTAGGTTCAACCCCTCGATAATACACTGAAATACATAAGTACCATGAATCAATATGGAGAAAAAGGCATAATGAATTGCTAAGCATCCATGAGTAGTGACATGAAAAGGTAACATACGAGTTCTTTGAGGGAAGAAACAAAAGATGCTCCTTCCGTGTTGTCCAATTTCTGATTCATAAAGCGGGAATCTTCTGATGTACTTGTAACAGGCAATATGTCACCCCTGGTATGAGTTTCATACTGGTAAGGACTTGACTCGCTTACAAGACCATTTTCTTTTGATTGTGAATGCTTAAGCAAATCGTCATGTGCAGTGCTAGAGCCAGATTGTGAATTTGAATAATATTTTTCTGCAATAACAGTATGGTTGTCAATATTGTAAATATTTTTTTGAGGTGTACAACAATAATTTCGTAGGAGAAAATATATATGTGATAAATTAGTGCAGAAGCATCATTTTACTGCTATTCATCTAGGAGTGTAGACAGCTAAGACGTGTTTATGGTCTTAAGTCTTGACTACCCAACTGTACAAATTTTTTTCAAGGGAAGATATCTCTTTCCTTTAAGATGGGGAAGATATCTCCCGAGGGTTATCAAAAAGATACACTTTTTGTGAAGGTATTACAAGATACATGTCAGTGCAGTCATGATTCCTGTATTAAATTTCTGGATAGTGGAAACTGGCCATTCTTCTTTATCGTCAAAAGTCATTAATCAACATGTAAGAAAGAAATGAAGAAACTGAAACAGAACATGATGGTCTAACCAAAGACGGGCATACAACTGTGCCACAAACAATTGTGATCTGTGTTGCCAATTATTGCGAGCCAGCACAGCTCGCCATAAATACTTGTCCTAAACAAAAGGAGGAATCGTGGCAGTAAGATGATTCAAATCTTCTCTGTACTACCATCAATTAGCCCTAATTACAAAAATAACTCAAATTCTGGTGTCCCTTCATATAAAGGAAATTCAACCAACCCTTTATTGTTAAAAGTTTTTATGCTCGCTAAAACTGAAGATAAGTTTGATATCTATTCTACCAAAGAATACCAGCTAAATTTCTCAGGGAGATCACAGCAGCTTTATGCTGCGCTTCCTTCCTCGTTCTACCAACTGCTTCACCAATTTTCTCTCCCACAAACCAGACCTGGAAAATAGAAACGATAAGCTATAAACTAGAAATGATATATCAATTGGTCCAAACAATATGTAAAATCAATTCAATCTAGTTTAAGTAAAATATGTTCACAATTCAATTTGAATCTGAATCGAGCGCGGAAGTAAGTTCGATAAAATGTAGTATTGAAATATAGTCTCTGGAGAGAAACTCTTATCTCAAACATATAAAAAATCATTAGCTGAAGGAGAGATAGATATAAACTATCTCAAACTGGATTTCTTTCATTTATCAACGATTGCAACTCTCGGCTATCAAATATTAAAACACAGGAAATGTTTTCAATAAAATGTGTTTGATTTCGTACTGGAATCTATATCAAAGTGCAAAAAAAGAATAAATATGATTTAGTATATATGATGCATTAAATGCACGGAGCTACTACCATTCTACCAACTATCTGTAATGAGATTTCTCTCTTACCTCTATCAAGAATTGTAATTCTGTAGTATCACAAAGAGCACTTCGAAACTCAACCTATAAGAGAAACATAATAAATACATGTTACAAGTTACAAGTTACTAATAAAGCCTAGTCAATATGCCACAAAGTTTCCAACTACCTTAGTTCCACATGTTGCTGCTATTTCTTCTAAAACTTCAGCAGGAGATTCCGCCAGCAGCACAGCAGCTTGTCCAGGCTCAAAATGGTTTAGGCTATGACTTGAAAAAGTTCGTCCCATCTGCCTGTCTTCACCTTGAGGAAGATTATTTTTGTTATGAAAAAGTAATTCAGTAGTTCCAATATGTAATCATTGTATAATGTAAGTTAAAACTATAAGCAAAGAAAGCACCATATGACAAGATTTCAGTGGAAAAAAAGGGTCCAATAAAAAAAGAACTATAAACCCATAGAGGGTAACAAGGAAAAAGAAACCTTGGTTGAAACAAGAGATGAAGAATTCAAGCTTCATATTAACATAGCTGCCAGGAAAAGGCATATGCATGCCATCTCAAATAAGACTGTAATAATATGTACATTAGCATTTCAAGAAATGTTCGAATGAGATAAAACGAAAAGAGTATTGTAGACCAAATAAACAGACAAATTATGCATGGAATATGACCCCTGAGTGGTCGACACTAAAGAGAAACAGATTATGTCAGGCCTTAAGAGGATAGCAAAATGGCATTTCTCAGGCAACCATCAAATATAACCTCGAATCATGAAAATTCTTTATATGAAGTTACCTGGGACGTAATTATAACCAGATGCTGCGTGATTTGTTCGCACATTATCACCTCCATGATTTAACTGAATCACATATAAATAAGCCATACGACCTGCTAAAAGGAGCTCATTTCAAATTAATAATAAATTGAGATCTGAATCATATATTACCTGAAATGGCAATCTTCTTTGTTCATGATCTCTCTCGGGAGGAAAAGAGTTCTCTTCACCTCGGAAGAAAGATGGATGTTGAGCTTGTTTGTTATTGTACTGTGCAGTTTCAGGTACTAAATTAAAGTCTTTAGTTGTCCTGCCGACTTGTCCTGGGTTAATCTCTTCCTCTACAGGGAACCAAGCTCCTGGTGATTGCACTGGTGGAACAGTGACTTTGAAGGGAGGCCTAACTGGATATGGGGGAGCAGTTGTGTCTTGACCATGTTGCAAAATGAGCAGTCTTCTCCTTGTGTCTGGATCCAATTCTGATTCAGGAACCTCACCCTCCTCCGTAGCAGGAGAAGATTGGAAGCTAGGCTCTGGATGACCTATTTGACCTAAAGATCTGCCTAAGGGAACAGGCTGAGGACCCTGAATAGTCGGCCAATGCATCATCACCTGCATAGTGTTCACTGTAGTTGCACCCGAAGAAGGCATAACTTGCTGTAAAGAAGAAATCATCCTTGGATCATAGCTAGTGATGGTCGGTTGAACAGCTCGGATGCTGCCAATTGCTTCCTGTTCACAAAAAGGTTAAAATATGAATTTTTTTCTCAAAATATATGAACCTCAAAAGATAAAATATTACACAAAAAGCATTCCTCTATTTCAGTATTGCATATATTTCTCAAGGTTTGGGTCAGATAGTGAGAGTGTGGGACATCTTCAAGGTTTAGACTCCCCATATTTTCCCAAAAAAAAATCGTTGGTTATATCATCAGTGAGATACCAGAAAGAAATCCAAGAATACTAAGAGCTGATCTTAATTGAACATGGTTATTTTGGTGAAATGGGAAGAATAAAAGAAATTTATTATTCATCTAAGAAAGAGATGATGAAAATATAATTAAGATAGAGACCTTTGATCTTCTCTCAACTTCAGCACCTGCCACGCCATCGAAACCTTGCTGGTCTCTATTCACATTTAGCGCAGAAGTATCATTCTGGGACTGACAAAACCCAAAAGAGGTGTAAGGATATATAAGCAATCATCAAATGTAAAAGAGAAGATGCATATCACTATTACCTCAGACATCAAATAATTGCCCACATCTGGAGCAGACTGAATAACTTTTAAGTCATCTTCATAAAGGACTTCATTTATTTGTGGCAATAATACTTCATCAAATTCTCTGCCAATAAATATAATGATAAGACAAATAATAAGGATTGAAGTTTCAGTTTGCTAAAAACTTAAGACCGTCAACAGCAAAAGTCACTACTTACTTGAAGAAACCACCTCTAACATTGCATGCAACATTTCTTGCAACACAAAGGACTGGTATGTTGTTACTTGCCTACAAAATAGACATAAAGGAGTCTCCTTTAGTCCAAGTACAATATTACAACCAGCTTTAACAGTACTACTGTTAATTAAAAGCAGGATCAAGGTACCTCAGCCTGAGGAGCATAATAAGGAGCAAAAGCAGGGACAACATGCACCCTAGTTTGATCTCTTTCATCCCATACTTTTAGACGGTCATCAACAACAAGTGCCATCTTAGGATGACCGATCCCATTTTGAAAGACATTAAGCAGTGACTTTCTCATTCCTAGAGGCAAGAGAATTAACAATTAAATACCAAATTAATTACAACGTACGTCTAAACTGGGAAAAGTGCTAGTATATAGATTAAGTACCATTCTAGTATAGATTAAGTACCATTCTAGTGAATAATTAGAAGTGAACAAGTAATTGCGCAGTCACATATAAAAGTTGGTCAAGCAACAAATAACAGGAAGCATGCAAGTCATACCTGATTTAACACACACAATTCGATCAAGAAGTTTTGTTGAGTCAATCAAGTTTGAATATGGATCAAGAAGCCTCCACATTTCTAAAGCATAATCTCTTTCAGCCATTGTGCAAACATATACCTCAAAACGTTTACGACCTCGAGCTGTTAAGTAACTCCTTAGATCCTCCCATGCAGGTCTTAATCGTACAAGAACACTAGTATCACGTATCTAAAGGTAAAATAAGAGGTGAATTTCAGTTTCATGTGCCTAGAATACTTGTAGGAAATAAATTAACTCCATTAAAAGTGGCTAGACCAAAGTGATCTATCATGTATGTAGTGACTTAAAATATTTCCGGACATGCAAAACAAAGGGGATAAAACATTTTACAAGTTATGTTATACAGCAATAACTTTAAAAGGAAATGACACATTTTCACATGATCAATGGAAAACAAGACCCATAACATAAGTGTTCTCCATGTAGGAATCTTTTTTTTCCAATGTGTATGAAAAAAAGGATAAGAAGAGAAGGTTCAATAAAAGCACAAGCATACAAGACAATGACATACCGATGGATTAACCCGTGTCAAAATGATATTTTTCTCTTGTAACCTTATAATTGGACGTGCAATCACTTGATGACTGTCAGATAAAGGCTGAACAACCTCTGATTGCACCTTGAAAGTTTTGCCATTATCAATAACTTGGTTATTGTCTGCATATTGCTTCAAAATATATTTGTCATCTTGGTAACGCTTGATCTCAGCCAAGATACCAGCAATACGCTGTGGATCTGATTCATTATTCATCTTACGCTGAAGCGCATCAATTCTGTCCTCAAAGGAACGTTGTGTATTAGCAAGTATAAGTGTTTCATCAAGGTCAAAGACAATGCCGAGACACCTCGTGTTTAATAATGCAAGGGAAGAATCATATAATCTCAATGGAACGTTGAAACCCCAAAAATAGGTGGTTCGCATCAAATTCTTTCGAGAAGTCATAGCCACCAGGTGCACTTCTTCTTCAGCTAGTGAAACAACAGCAGTCTGCAAGTATAAAGAAAAAGGGTGAAAAAGGCAATAATGTGAAATACAAACTTAGAAGAAGCTTAATGTAACTAGAGAATAATTCACTTAGTATCACAAATGTATTTAATGATATCAGAAAAATTAGGAAAAATAACATCTTTTACAAAATGTTTTTTTCAAAAGAACAAAAGAAATAAGAAAGAATGATTATGGCCTAATTCCTCAATGAACTGCTGCGATTAAAAAAGTAGACAATCAAGCAGTCTGAGCACTAATGAGAAGTTAATTCAACCATTGAATATACATTATACAATCTCAATTCTTAATTTTTCAACTTGAATTGACAGAAAATCTACCCTGAAGAGCACTGTGGCCAATGATATATCTGCATTCATGAAGCACGGATATGAATGTGATGCAACAACATTTGTCGAATTTCTTAGGACACTATCTCCAACTCTCGTGCTACAAGACTAAAATGAAACTCAAGAGAAAATGAACCAGGAAATTTAGCATCAATATGGTAATGTTTATCAAACTTTAAGAGAAATTAATAAACATTAACACCTTGAAGAAATTATCACAAAAGACTTGGAGGGTCTCGAACAAGCACAGACTGACCTAGGACCCTAAAGCTAAAGGGTGCAAACAATACTCCTAGTTTCAAAAAAATAAATGATAATTATTTACATCAAATTAACTTGAACTAAGTTAGTTTTGTAATTATATCCAAATATCGGCTTTCTTAGTTTTATTCATCAATCACTTTTTTAAATCATTTAACTTAGAAAATTAATTTCATATTAGAGTTTCAATTTAATAATCTATTAATGAAGATTTTATAAGAGTATCTAAATTATAAAATTCTTAAAGCTTTTAACTAGATCTATGTTCTCTATGGTCAATGGATAACAATATTTAATTAATGTATCGTAAAAATATTATAAGTTAAAGAGTTGTGGGTAATAGAAATCAATAATAGTAAATGGGGCTAGAAGAATGTATTTATGCCTCATAATTTGAGTATGTGGTGATCTTACAAACCAGGCTTGTTTTCTTCCCAAGAAAAATCTGTATTACTTCAAAAAGAGTGAAAGTAATTAGAGGCTCAAAAATTGTTTAAAATTATAAGATATAGTAAAAGAACATATATAGGAGAGAAAGGAAGAGGGAAGAGGACATAACATTAAGGTGCAAATAGAGTTTTTTTTTTACCTTTATTAGTGAGGAAATAAGGTGAAATGTTAATCATGAGGTTAAGATGGTCTACTTTCTTTTTTGAAAAGAAAAAGGATGGTCAACAATTAGTCAGCCACCCACTTTATTGATAGCTTTAAACTGATATATGTTAATCATGTACAGGTAATTCTATGTATTCACCAAGCTCTCCCCCATTCTAATCAAAGCTCTCCCCTTGCACATAATGTTTTCCACATACGGTCTCTCACCCCTGAATATACATTCATTCCGTTGTCTCCAAATGAGCCACAATAAACAAACTGAAGCTACTCTCCATCTAGAGGAAACATAATTCTGGGCGCCCTGTGCAGAATCACCTCCTCTAAATGATTTCCAGAACCATGTCTCAGATCTCATATTCAATGTGTTATCAGCCATCATCGTCCGCACTTCCTTAGCCATCACACATTCAAAAAATAGATGTGCTAGATTCTCAGAATTGCAATCAACATTCAGAGGTATCTTAAGATGGTCTACTTATTAAATGCCTCAAAGAGAACATTTAATATTGTAATATATCTATTAAATATTAATAGGTTAAGATGGTAATGTTATCTACTATGTATGAATAGATTAAGATGGTAAGATATATCATAATTATTAATTAGTTCTTACCTAGTAAATAACACAGAATTTAATGGGGTCAATTAAATCCATTATTGCCCATATAGGTCCGCCCTTGCAAAACAAGTTACTACAAGGAGCATACTATTATTCCAAAAAAATATTCTCATAGGTTTTTCAGGAATATTGAAGACCATTCCTGTGGACACAGTCTTATATGTATGCATATATAGAGATATATATACAATGTGAATGACATAATGATGCATTAATAAGGTTCTAACTGATGTCTCTTACTATGTTCCTTCTATAGAAACAAAATAAATTAATTAATGTATTGGAATACTGTCTGAGAAATCCTCCAATAAAAGACAGAATTTGAGCCGACAGAAAAACATGGCATGCCTAATTGTGTGAACTAACTCCTATTGCATCATCTGATAGCATGGAATATCACTAACTAAATACACAAGACTGCCTTGGCTGGCAGAAAACAATAAATATCTAACAAATGACATTACCATCTGAAATTAAGAATGATTCATGGAGAAAAATGAGAAAAAATGACTTCATCAATTACAGAAGAAAAACACTACACAACCACAGGATCAGATGAAATTTGTGACCGACTAATATCTTTATCGCATGAATCAACTGTAGACTATTTGCTCTTTGTTAAAAGCTTTCAAACCCAACATGGGAGTTAATTTTTGCATAACTTAATCATCATGTAATTTAAACTGTTATACCAAAATGCCTAGCACCTCCAGAAATTCACCAAGAAAGAGTTGTAACCATAAGGCATTAGGTAAGAACTTTTATTCTTTTGGGGAGAAATGTTTTCCCTTTCAACACTGAGAAATGAAATAACAGCAAAAGAAATCTAAGAAATGCAAGGTTCAAGAATTTTCACACTTTCAACAGTACATCCAACTGCTGGTTTATACATCAGAAACAGTAAAATATTTGGTGCAGAAAAGTGAGGGCATAGATCCAGAAGGTAGGTAGTTGCTTATAGGCTATAGCCAGCAAACATTATTACTGAAATTTACTGCAAAGAAGTCAGTTGAGAAAGGTAGATCATCACTTGTATGTGATCCTTCGACTGTTTGTTAACGTGCAGATAGTGGAAAAAATAGTTCTTAATTTTTTGCAATTAATAAGTTCTCATGCCCTTTCAGACTGAAATGGATCATTCTCACAAAGAAGAACAAAATCATGAAAAGTTAAAGTTCTAACAGCATATTCCCTTGCCAAAAAAGCATGAAATTAATTCAATACATTGGCTATTTGTACCATTAAATGATTATTTTTAAAGGTTCGCTGTTTTAATTATTATGTTTGCTGCCAGTTAAAAACCATTTATTGTTTTCTCAATTGGCTTTCTTATGCGTTTTGTTTCCTTTTCTGGGGAATAATACCTTGTTCTCTCGGAGGCACGCAGCGTGCACGGCCGACAGCGGCGAGTCGTCGTTCGTGGGCGACCTGGATTCCATCTTGAAGCGGACGCCGCCTGGGGCGACTGTGTGCAAGACGGCGAGCGGCGGGCACCGCTCGCTGGGCGGCGAGAAGTGGGAGATCCTGAGTTCCCTGATCCATGCGCCGGCGGCGGCGGCGGCATTTGAGTTCTGGAGGTAGATTTCTACCTCCCCAATGAAAGAATTGCCATGGAAAACTGATGATTTATACATTATTATCTCAGGTCAAGGTAAAAGTTAGATTTTTCAGATCAAAACCTAAACAACTCCACAGTAATTTAACAGATTCAGGTCCAACTTCCTCATAAATAGTCCCAAATTCGTCAATAAATCATAAAAAGAGGGGGTTTCTTCCAGAAGAAAAAGTGGGTAAATTACAGTTCCGAATCTAAAAATAAATCCAATCTTTCTGGTAATGTTCGATGGAGGATGAGATCAGCTCTTACTGGAGTCCAAAAATTGAGAGAAAGAAAATTGTTCAAATTTAATCTCTCCTTGATATGAGGCGAGGGTTTTGATTCGACGACGATGACGAGTTGGAATGTTAAAAAGAAAAAAACAATAAAGAAGGGGTTTTTATGGAAATTATGCAGCCATTTCGAAGAATCAAAAGGTTTTTGTTTTGCTCCTTTGTCTTGCTTTTTGTGTGATGTGCGCGCGCTCTGTTCTTCGTGGTTGAGGCCCGAATTTTGAAACCCTAATTTTTAGAGGGGGAAGAGGAAGCACGAGCTCCTGTAAACAAAAGACAAGCCTTTTACCACTTGTCCACTACGAAACATAAAACTATCATAATAATACAATAAACGAAAAATTAACAAATATATGCATATCTTTTTTGAGGGGTCAAAGTATATGCATATCTTTTAATTAATGTGGTGCAGTTTTGTACCCAAAGGTGCAAGTTCTCAAAATTTTGAAAAAAGAATTAACATATGAGTCTATTTAAAAAATAATAAAATAAATAAATTGTTTTGTACATGGGAGACATAAAATAAGAAAATATTTTGTTCTTTTCAAAACATGAAACCATTTGTTTGTTAAATCCTTCTCTTAAATGTGGATGTATTTTCTGGTGGCGCATGGTTTTGGAAAAAAAATGATTCATAAAATCTATATCTACACCTTAATAGCAAAACGGTTTTATATTTGATATCGTGTTCACAATATCTATATTACATGTTCCGTCTATAATTTTTTAAAATAAAAATAAAATAGTTTAGATAATAATTTTTAATTAATAACATTATTAAAAAGACTATTGATAAAATTTTTAGTTATGAATATAGATAAAATTTTATCTTATATTTTCTCTACATATAGAAGGAGAACAATCTCATACTACATCATTAACTAATTATTATTTATAAAAGTAAAAATCCTCATAAAATAAAAATTATTTATAAAGAGTCATAATTCAAGTAACTTAAGAAACACATCACACCTCATTCAAGAAATTAATTATTTATAAAAAAAAATAAGAGCCCTAAAGAAAATAGAAAATAAGAATTATTTAAAAAATCTTAATTCAAGTAATTTAAGAAAAATAAAATTATATATTTTATACGAGATGATGTTTTTTACTAAATGAACTATTATTTGTCTTAAAGTTTAAATATTCATATTTATATTTGTTTTTCTAATTGACAACCAACCTTTAAATAGAGTACCTTTTTTAGCAAATTACATTGACGACACGTAAAATTCTAAAGAGTAGTATCATCTTGTCTAAAGATTTAGCTTATTGAAATATATTGTATGGAGAAAGGGAGCCTACTTAGCAGTTTTGCTAAGTAGGTTTCTTAATAGCTATCTAGATCGTCAGATTTAAATCTGACGATCTGAGATCAAACCTTTAAAAAATATTTTGAATTTTTATTTGTTATTTCAGACTATCGGATTTAAATCTGACGGTCTAGATCGCTGCTAAGGAGCCTACTTAGTAAAATTACTAAGTAGGCTCCCCAACCTCATATTATATCTGGCTAACATCAAGTTCGGACCGGGATATGCCAATTATGGGCATGTCCAGCATAAACCAGGCTACAAAAAATAAACTCGATATATACTACTGATTCGAATAAGGACATCCAGCCCTTGTTTCTTATTATTATTTTTAACTATAAAAATATAAAATTATATATAATTAAAAAATTGAAATGATATAATATATATATATATATAAAGTTACCTTTTTAACAATGCAATGATTATTACATAAAAATATTAATAACTGAGAAAACTTGGATTGAATTACATATAAACTATTTTTTAAAATAATTCTATGTTAAATCAGATAAGGATCAGAATGTGCTAGTTTTTTTAAAACATAATTATAGTCCATGTTCAATTTAAAATTAGATTTTAAAATTACGCATCATCCTAATTTTAAACTCGGCAAGGATTATTTTTCTAATGTTTGAAACGAATAAGGTGGGAACATCCCAATATTGACTACCCCTCATATATACTTTAAGCTCAAGCCCAATAACAACCAAAAGCCAAGGGCACACAATGTAAATCTTCTGAATTAATTGATCAAATTTGATATTTGCAGGGCATGAAAAAAATAAATAATTGATTGGGACGTTCGATGCACGACACATGTTCTACAAGTTGTACAAAAGGGACACAATTGTTTCATGTATATTCCTACAATGACCTTCTCCCCCATCATCACTCGTTATCGCCTGTGTCGTTCGTTACCAGGGCACTTCCTACGCTAACGTTTCCAAACATGTATTGATCATTGGTCCTCTACGACGATGATGTGAGCTTGACAAGGCACACGCATAAGTGATTTCTAGAGCATGATCAACTAGGAGTCGAGCTAACAACACCGTCAATACATGAACGGATTCGACCATCATTATCGGATTTGCTCTGCCATTGTCCTAAGTAAGTTGACTAGCTCATTAGTTAGTCTATTGATTGCCTTTATAAGAGTTTGCCACAGTTTTGTTGATGTAACAATGACATGCATAGGTATTGGAATTTCACTTGTCATTGCCTAAGGGAATTCTCCGGCATCTGATGTCGGTGTTAGTGTTAGGGACTCAATAGTAATTTGTTCCTGATATTTTTAAGATTGATGTGCTATTAGTATTGATTTCAGTTGGTTGTCACCCAATAACGTTCTCCCCTTTTCACTTGTCATCGTCGTTGTCAGATTCGATAGGAGCCACAGGAAGCGAACTAGTTCCGGTGAGCACTCCACATTGATAAGGATGATACATTTTATTAGATGTCAAAAAGATCTTATGAATTGCACTTGTTAGATTTTGTAACACCTCGAAATTTGGATATTGCCACATGGCGGAGACTTCTCTAATAGGCGCTACTATTATACTTGACCAATTTCTTGATCGTGACTAGTCAACATAAATTACAGATAAGTGGAAAATTAAAATATCATAAAAGAAACATACTTATGATAATTGCAGAAGATATAAATTAACATAATCATCCTATATTAGACTCCAAGGTACATACTCCAAATAGAATCCATACTAGTACTTTATTACAACTCAATATTCAACACAACATATAACATAATAAAAATATAAACCCCTAATCATGTGCAACAACCACCAAAACCGCATTGTTGTGCACGTTATCAACCCGCCAACTAAGAAATCAAATACCTGTAGGATTCAACGTAGGGAATGTCCTCTCCCGTAAACTTTTGAAAAGTTTGTGTGATATAACATACCAATGAACATGTGTTATTCATTTTAAAATTAGAACATGGTGTTTTCTTAATCGAACAATTATTCGGTGTAGAAACAGAATTACTTATATGTCAAGATTGATCATGTAGAATATCATCAATCTTTAATCGGTAATTTGGTAGAGTGTCATTAAATCAATCGATAAACTATAATAATCAATAGTACCATCGTATCCTTAACCAAATGATCAATGACAATACACTAACATACAATCATTAAGGTACAATGGCATTATCATTAGAAATCAGTAAATCAATTATATGTAAGTAACTTGATATACAATTAGTAGGATATGATGGCATTAACATTAAAAATTAATAAATCAATTATCATCATTAAGAATCAATAAATCAATTATCATCATTAAGAATAAGTAAATCAATTATCATGAAGTTGTTCTTTCAACTTCTTTGGTTCTTTCTAGTTGAAAGCTCTTCACTTTCTAGTGTATGATATGAAAACAATACAATCATATGTCGATAGGTTAGTGGGGGATCCATCCACGATAAGTGCTCTTTTCTTAGGGAAGAATGCATCACACACCTTGTGTGAAAATCATTTTTGTTGCATAGGGTGGAGAGTTCCACACAACAAGAAACAGTGACGATGATGTCTTTACCAGCCATGTAGTTTCACTGTATGATGTTGGTAAATTGGTACGATAACTCCAATGCATAGATATATCATGGAATTCCTCGTATTTCTATTTCTTTATTAGCATATTAGTTATCTTTCGATATTCGATGAATTCAAATATCATAATGACTTGAAAATTAGGTAGTCGAAGTATGGTGCAACTCTAAGTTGATATCGAGAAATCAAGAGTGGATACTTGAAACATTTTTCATATCGATTATAATTTGCAAGAGCATCAGTATGGTCGTCCCGTATGGATCAATACGATCGTATTATGATATGAGATACCATTCACATTGATAACAAGAGGAAATATGAAATGAAGAAACAAAGGATAAGAGTAATTTTGACATGATATAAGGAAGACAATAATACTTATATGCATATAAATCCTCAACGTTTTATCCCATAAAATGATCGAGACATGTACAAAACATGTAAGAATCATATTAGAATATTTATATAAGATTTGAGATTTGATTCAAAGATGAAATTAAATTATTGAAAACTTCACTATTGATCCTGTTAAACATGCCTTTTTGGCAATGGATAGTGTTTGGCCTAACTTTGTCCTACACCACAACATCTTCGAATTAACGTTGTGCCGTTGGTGTCCTTCCTTGTTGCTCCTTCTGTTACCATCCATCTAGCATGTGAGGAAGAGAAGAAAACAAAGAGAGAAAATAAAACAATATAGGGAAAGAGAGGAAGAACAAAAATATTCTGAAGAGGACAATTTCAAGTCAACTAATATGTAGTAATTTCAAAAGTAATTGGATTAAAAAAATCTAAGAGTTGTGAACCACCTGCTTTTACAATATGATTGTTGATCTCCTACTTAATTCACTTTTATCCTTAATTATTATTATTATGTTTTCAACTGAGGCGTCAAATTATAATACCCATAAAAGAAAATTCATCATCGAATTTCACATGAGGTATGAAAGTGAAATGTTTCTGAATAAGTGTGGAAACTTCGACGCATCTCAGACTTGAGTTCCCAAGTTGCCTCATCAATCTCCACACCACTTTGATTAGGGGCACATTCTTGTACCTTGTGCTCTAAGATCTATGTCGGGTATTCCTCATACACCAAGCTTTGCTTTGGGTTTAGTTCCTCTAATCTAGCTGCATTTGCATTGTCATGTTGATATTTTTGGAGCATAGAAACATGAAATACATTGTACGCTAACTTGTGTGCTCCTTCTCTGATTAACTCCAAAATCTCAAAGGGGCCAACATATAAAGGATTAAGTTTTCCCTTCTTGTTGAATATCAAAACTCCTTTCATCAAAGAAACCTTCAGTGTACTTGGTCTCCAACCTTAATTACTTGTTATCTTCTTCCCCTTGTATGCATAACTTTTCTATCTCGACTGTTCGATATTCATCCTTACCTTTACCAATTCACATTTTCTTTATACACCTAAGACTCTTATGCTAGTTCTTCACTCATGGACGCCCTTTTGCCAACTTCGCCCTAATGATTGGGTGAACGACATGGCCTTTTCTACAATGTCTCAAATGATGTCATGCCAATGTTCGACTGGTAGTTGTTACTGTATGCAAACTCGATCAACAATAAGTAATCATCCCAATTATCATGTGAGTTTACTGTGTAAGTCTGAGCATGCCTTCTAGCATCTGGAACATCCTCTCGGACTAACCATCCATTTGAGGGTGGAATGCTATGCTGAAATTTAGTCGAGTATCAAATGCTTTTTGCAAACTCTGCCAAAACCTTGAAGTGAATCTGGGATCTCTGTCAGACACTATCGAGACCCGAATTTCGTGGAGCTGAATGATTTCTTTCACATACAAATCTAGTAAGCTCTCCACTAACTACTTCCATTTGATCGGGAAAAAAATGGGTCGCCTTGGTCAACTTGTTAAATATTTCCCAAACGACATCATGTCCCATCTGGGATCGAGGTAGGTTGTACACACAATCCACGATAATCATTTCCTATTTCCATTTCAGAATACCTAAAGGATTTAATAGTCTATATGGTCTCTAGTGCTCAACCTTGACCTACTAGCATACGAGGTACTTGGAGACATAATCTGTGATCTCCTTCTTCATATCATTACCCCCAAAAGGTGCATTGTATATTCTTGTACATCTTCATATTCTTGGGTTAATTGTAAACTGCGATTTATGACACTCATATAACACTTCATGTTGAAGGTTCGCATCATTAGGGACCCATAGGTGGTCCCTGAATTTGTTCCCACCATCTACTGTCATTTTTAAGTTGGTCACCTTTTGCTAGAATCTCTTGATCATATACTAGTAATCTTCATCAGCTTATTGTGCTACTACAATTCTATCAAGCTTGGTCGCAATTGGTGCATCATTAGTATTGCCCAAATATTGTTGGGCATCAGGTTCCACTAGCTAAACTCTTCAAATAACCTCTAGTGAGCTTTCCCATTTCTGGTTAAGGGCATCCACTACAGAATTCACTTACTCGTATGATAATTTATGGTGAAAGCATACTCTTTTAGGAGTTCTATTCACCTTTGTTATATCATGTTCATATCCTTCTTATAAATAAAAAATTCAAAAACTTCATCATACAAATAGTGTCCCAAATCTTGAGAGCAAACACTATCGCTACTAGCGTAAAGTCATGAGTAGGATAGTTAACCTCATGTTTCTTCAATTGTCTCCATGCATAGGCTACTACTTTGCCATGCTACATCAGTACACATACTTATCCCACAAGGAGCACTAGACATCATATATCCTCTGCTACCCGTTGAAATTGTGAGGATAGGTGCAGAAGTCAATCGAGTCTTGAACTCTTGAAAGCTCTTCTCACACTTCTTTGACTATATATACTTCTCATTTCTGCGTTAAGCTTATGAAGGATGCTACAATCTTTGGAAAATCCTGAATGAATAATTTGTAGTACCATGCTAGACCAAGGAAGCTACGGATCTCTATCACATCTTTTGGTGTCGCCCAATTGGTCACTACCTCAACCTATGATGGATCAACTACTATTTCTCTTTCTCACACCACATGACCCAAAAACATTATTTCATTCATCCAAAATTCACACTTGAAAAGACAATATTGTTGCAAGGTTTCTTGTACAATCCATAAGTTCTCCTTATGCTCCTCAAGGTTAGAAGAGTATATCAAGATATTATCCACAAATACTATGACGAAACGGTCCAAATGTTGTTAAAAGACCTCATTCATCAAATCCATGAATGTCGTTGGTGTGATTGTTAACCCAAACAACATGACTAGGTGGGCACATCCCCCTCCTTAACTCTCAATTGATGGTACCTACTT
This sequence comes from Pontederia paniculata, assembly GCA_001647135.1. NCBI lineage: Eukaryota > Viridiplantae > Streptophyta > Magnoliopsida > Commelinales > Pontederiaceae > Pontederia > Pontederia paniculata. Next base: position 32,082 of record LTAE01000520.1, read on the forward strand.
CGTAGATCAATCTTTAAAAATACTGAAGCTTTTAACCATTGGTCAAACATGTCATTTATACATGATAATAGGTACTTGTTCTTCACGGTGACCTTGTTCAACATTTGGAAATCTATGTAGAGTCACAGGGATACATATTTTTTCTTTACAAATAAGACAAGAGCGCCCCATAGAGAGACGCTTTGTCGGATGAACCCTTTGTCCAGTAATTCTTGTATTTGCTTCTTCAATTTTTGCATCTCGGTTGATGTTATGTGGTAAGGAGATTTGGACATTGGTGCAATTCTTGGAAGAAGTTCTATACAAAAGTTGATCTTCCTCATTGGCTGCAATTTAGAGATATTTGTAAAAAGACATCCAAAAACTCCTTGACTACATCTATTTGTTGCAAGTCCGATGATAGAGCATTCATCTTGCTGGCATTGGCCACATATCCTCTACAATCTTTACGTAGCATTTAATGTGCTTTCATAGCTGAAACTATCACCTTGTTCATTGATATCGTTGTACCTTCGTTTGTAGCTTTGGGGCTGCTGCATGTGCCGATGACTAGCTTCTTCTATTTACATAATACTGACGCATCATGATATGACAATCTTGTCTACCATGGAGATTACAATAAGATTAGTAGAAAACATTCTCCATCCATAGTGATTGGTATATCAGGAAGGTACCTAGCCATGTGGATGGTCCTCATTGGTGTCGTTACATTCATCATAAAAGACATTTTTTGCTTAAAGGTAAATAAATAGTAGAGGCACATGCCTCAAAAATGAATGAGTGTGAAGCGCTCGAGCTAAATAAAATAATAGAAAGAAAGCTTACAAATGGGAAGTGTGCCTCTAACTATGTCAATATCGTTAGGCACTACCTCAGTTTGCATATTGTAACACATCCTCGTACCAATATGTTTGTGCCCCTCTCATGCCTCTTTACTTCCATTCGCCTCTATAGTATGTTCTCTAATGAAATGCTTATGACTCCCACAATGGATGCATGTGCCATTCTTCCTATGATATTCCCCGTGTGAATGCATCCGCAGTGAACACATGCACGACCCTTATTCTGAGGGGATTGCTGACATGGTGGTGGTACCTATCACTAGGCTACAACACATACAAAGCATTAATACCTTGCACGTTCTTCTTTCATGTTGAGGCAAAGGGTGATTAAGTTGACACTTCACCTATTGATGATAATATAACGTATACTATAATTGAGCCTATTGGAGCTTATGTGGGAACTCCCGAGGAAGATATGGTCGATCTCGATGACTGCGACGATCATCACTTTGGGGTGATACGATCATTCCACATTGGCTTGCTTTGATTGGTAGGCCTCGTTGGGGCTTTATTCTGTATCTTCTGCTACCTCTCTTGGTGGTCTCTCTTTCCAAGTGGGTCGTTAGCTACATCGCCTTGTTGAGGGTCATACAACTCCCCATTAGGGTCTTCATCTTTAACCTCGTATACAATCCATCAACAAAGTAGGCAGCCCTCTAGTGATCATCCAACACCAATGTGTAGTAGTGCTCCAACTTGATGAATCTGGAATGACATGCCGCTACTAACAAGCTAGCCTCTTGCATTCGTTGTGGTACCTGTCACTAGGCTAAAACACATACAAAGCATTAATACCTTGCATGTTCTTATTTCATGTTGAGGCAAAGGGTGATTAAGTTGACACTTCACCTGTTGATGATAATACATCGTTTACTATAATTGAGCCTATTGGAGCTGATGTTGGAACTCCGGAGGAGGATATGGTCGATCTCGATGACTGCGACGATCATCACTTTGGGGTGATACGATCATTCCACATTGGCTTGCTTTGATTGGTAGGCCTCATTGGGGCTTTGTTCTGTATCTTCTGCTACCTCTCTTGGTGGTCTCTCTCCAAGCGGGTCACTAGCTACATCGCCTTGTTGAGGGTCGTACAACTCCCCATTAGGGTCTTCATCTTTAACCTCGTATACGATCCATCAACAAAGCAGGCATCCCTCTAGTGATCATCCAACATCAATGTGTAATAATGCTCCAACTTGATGAATCTGGTGTGATATGCCGCTACTAACAAGCTAGCCTCTTGCAATCGTAGAAACTTTTGTTGCTTCTAACTCCTCTGGTAGGTTGGGAGTAACGAGCCTAGAACAATTCCTTGAATTTGGCCCATGTGATGTTCTCCTGATTCGCAAATTTGATAGCTTGCATCATCTTCCACCAGCACCTAGTTGTCTCCATAAGAAGATGGGTCACAGAAAGAATCTTACGTCCCTATGAACATTGCAATATTATGAAGGTATGCTCCATTGAGTCAATCCACCTTTCAGCCTTGTAGAGATCATATGTGTCATCTAACTTTGGTGGATGTAGATTCAAGAATGCCTGAATGGAGTGCTTCGAGGGTAACAATGATGGAGGTTGTCCTATGAGAGGAATCAATTGCAGAAGTGGTTGATTCTCTACTTTACCCTCGCCTACTTGGCTACCTTGAGTCATGCCAATCGCTCCTTGGTGCATTCCCTAGTTTTGGACCCCTCGGCCTTGACCTCATCCACTGTCACGTTGAGCTGGTGCACATTTAGGAGGCATTTGCACATACATTTATATCATTTCTGTTAATAACTATAAGGATTCAACTATAATATTTCCTACATGTGTTTGCGGCGGTTGGTGTGGCGACTACTCATGGTGTGTGCACATGGACCCAATAACTATTCAATTTTATGACATCAAGAGTGCCCTAGATTTTTTGCTTTGATATCAAAATGTAACACCCTAAAATTCGACCCTCAACAAGTGGCTAAGCCTCCTCTCATAGGTCGCTAGCACTATGCAATATTTGACCAATTTCTTGACCATGACTAGTCAACATAAATGACACATCAATTGAATAAAAGAATCATACTTATGATAACTATGGAGAATACAAATTAACATAATCATCTCATATAAGACTCTGAGGTACATACTCTATCCATACTAGTATTTTATTACAACTCGATGTTTAACACGAAATGCGACTTAATAGAAGTATAAAGGAGTCCCTAGCCATATGCAACAACCACCAAAGACTCATCACCACACCCACCATCTACCTGCCATGTAAAAAATTAAGTACATGCAAAGATCAATATCGGGGAAGTCCTCTCCCGTAAGCTTTAGAAAATCTTGTGTGAATAACATAACAATGAATATAAGTAATTCATTTTAAAATCAGGACATAGCATTTTCTTTATTGAACAATGATACAATGTAGCAATAGAATGACTTATATGCCAAGATGGGTTAAATGTAGGACATCATTAATCTTTAATTAGTAATTTGATAGTGTCATAAAATCAATCGATAAACTATAATAATCAATAGTCCATCATCATATCTTTAACTTAATGATCAATGATAATACACTAACATACAATCGGTAGGATACAATGACATTGTCATTAGAAATCTTTTAAACCAATGATCATGAAAGTAACTTGATATACAATAGATAGGATATGATGGCATTAACATTAGAAACCAATAAATCAATGATCAACATTAAGAGGAAGTAATCAATAATCGTCACTAAGAATTGGTAAATCAATTATCATGAAAATTATTCTTTCAACTTCTTTTCTTTATAATAATATAGCTCTTCACTTTCTAAGGTACGTCATGAAAATAATACAACCATATGTTGGTAGGTGAGTGGGGGATCAAGCCACGATAAGTGCCTTTTTCTTAAGAAAGAATGTATCATACATCTTTTGTGGAATCCTTTTCATTGCATATGGTGGAGAATATTACACAACAAGAATAATGACAATGGTGTTATGCCTTCACAGATTTTGTAGTTTCATTGTATTGGCTTTAGTTACACTACTTTCCTCTCAGATTGGTAAATCACTAACAATATCTCCAATGCATTTTTATAGCATGACATCCCTCGTATCTCATTTTATCTTTATTAGTATATTAGTTATCTTTTGATATTTGATGAATTGAAGGATCATAATAACTTGAAAATCAGGTAATCGATTGATACGAGTACGGTGCAACTCCGAGTTGATATAGAGAAATCAAGAGTGGATACTTGAAACACTTTTCATATCGACTATAATGTGAAGGAACATTAACACGGTCGACTTGTACAGATCAATACGACCATATTGAGTGGGAATGCTCAAAATGGATAATTGCTGACGAGATTTTGGTTCGTTCGCATAGACATCTACGACCGCATTGGATAATCCAAGCATATTGCGGTCTGATCGTATACGGTCGTATCGTGGGTGAGATCTCGTATGAGGTTTGTCGGATGAGATTTCGGTCTGATCATATCAATGTGTACGACCGTATCAACTTTTTTTGATATAATTTTGACCTGGTCGTATTAATGAATATGGATGTATTGGTCGACCCGACCTTATTTCGGTCCGACCGTATTGATGAATATGTCCAAATTGGATTTCGGGACAATCTTGATACAATCCTATCCTAACAATAATGGTTGAAATAAGTTGACATGAATCATGCTTAAAGTCATACAAAAATTATGAGGTACTATTCTCGTTGGTAACAAAAGAAAATATCAAATGAAGAAACAAATGATAAGAATAATTTTGACATCATGACAAAAGACAACAATACTTATATGCATATAAATCCTCAACATTCTATCTCATAAAATGATCAAGACATGTATAGAAAATGTAAGAATTAGATCAAAAGATTTACATAGGATTTGGGATTCGATCTAAAGACTAAATTAGATTATTAAACACTTCATTGTTTATCTCGTTAACACATTTTTTTGGCGACGGATCGTTCCTTGCATTTGTCCTAACCTTGGCCTCCATTGCGATGTCCCCGAACAATTGTTGTGTCATTGGTTTCTTTTCTTGCTCCTCCTTCTGTCACTGTTCATCCAACATGTGAGGAAGACTAGAAAACAAAGAGAGAAATTAAAACAATGTAGGGAGAGAGAGGAAGAACCAAAAATTGAAGAGGACAATTTCAAGGAAAGTAATATGTAGTAATTCCAAGAGTCATGGAATAAAAAAATGAATTCTAAGAGTTGTAGACCACCTTATTTTTTCATATGAGTGTTGGTCTCTTACTTAATTTATTTTTCCCCTTAATTATTATTATTATTATTTTAAATGAGGTGTCACACATTTCATATGGGTGTATAAGACCTTGAAGCTGATGTTGCATGAATCATCATTGGAGTTGTGCACCATCGTCGGACCCGTCAAGAGTTGTGTGCCATCGTTGAACCTGTTAAGTATCGTGGAAAAGACGATTAACGGAGCACTCGTCTTCGCAGTGGTCAGTGATTAAACCCTCTTGCCTAATCCAAGATTAGCACATTGTAATATTAGGAATAACCTCTAACTAATAGTAATAGTTAATAGCTAATTAGAAATGTTAATGGATATTAAATAAAAAGTTTATAAGGAAACTTAGGTTTTTATTTAATTCATACTAATCAAGGGTGAACTGATCCGGATAATTTATAAGGAAACTGTGATGATTAGTGTAATGTATAAATATATGTTAGTTCTTATGAGTTTAATTATTGTGAAAAGTGTCGGGTGGTAAATGGTTAAATGTGATTATTGTTCTGTTGGAAATTAGGTTTAAAACTAATGGTGATTAGTATGAATTAATTTATCGTAAAGTAGGATGACAAAATTTCTTGAAGTTCAGGGATCCCCGTGGAAGTCCCCGATCGAGGCCCCGACTTTGAAGAATTTTTTTCCCAGTGAGGCGGGGACAGGGGCAATAGTCCCTCGCACTCTAATTCAGGGATTGATGCAGGGAATATTGCCCCTGCTCCGCGAATCTCTGGCCCTCGCACTTTTAAAATTAATTATATCAATGTAATACTATTTAAGTAGTATTTATTCTTAAATACATATTATAAAATTTAAATACATATATATATATATATTATGATATTCTTACAAATATTATTTATTTATAATTTTGTGGTAACTTTTTTTTTTAAAAGAAAATATTATTTTTGTTAAACCTCGAGGAATCGAGGTTCCTGTGGAGGTTTGGGGATCCGCAAGGATGGAGGTGGGAAATTTAATTTCTCCGCCTCGAAGATTTGGGGTGGGGGCGGGGAATCCGAACATGGTCGGATGCCGAATTACATTAAACTTAAAGTCAACGTAAAGTATGTTTAAGTAATGTAAATAGGTAGTCGGGTGAGTTAATAAATAATTAAGCAATCAATACTAGTTATAAGGGAGCTTAATGAAATTAGAACTTATAGAAGCGGTGAGTTAGATATGAGGTGTTAGCTTAGAACATATA
>LTAE01000520.1:49146-77777 GCA_001647135.1 Pontederia paniculata
TATGTGGACGAGGTCAATTTCGCGCTGGATGGCTTGCGGCGGGGGCAGCCGGCGAGGACCCGCCGCACGAGCCTCCTCTCCTTGCTTTCCATCTGCGAGACACCGGCGCAGCGAAGGTTACTGCGGGTGCAGGGGTGAGTGTTTATGTTTTTTTAAAAAATGGTTTTTTATTTATCTTCTTGCTGTTTCGAGTCAATTCAGTTGCAAGAAGGTGGAATTCTTGTAAATCTTGATGCAATGCGGTTTATCTCTTTATGTTGTTTACTATCTATTTGAGTCTCAGGTGTAAATCTCTGTAATAAAAGATTCTCTTTTTCTAATTCCTCCCTCGCCAAGAAACCATCATGTTCTCAAGCATTGCTGTAATAAAAGATTCTCTTTTTCTAATTCCCTACACAATGAAAACTTCCGCTGAGGGAACAAATAAAACTTAGTTGTTTGTTATAGTATCATTTTTAATTTATGCCTTTGTTATCAAAATCACATATTATTTAATGTTCTCAAGCATTGCTGTATTTTGCCAGGATAACCAGTAGGATAGTCGATGCAATTTTGGGGCTTGGCTTTGACGATTCTCCAAGCACAGTTGCTGCTGCTGCTCTTTTCTACGTCTTAGCAACTGACGTGAGTTTCTTATTAATCTTGGTATCAACTGCTAGTAGTATCAATGATGTGGTAGTGAATTATTATGCATTGACATTCCTATGTATGATAAATATTGTTCTATCTACTCATGGATTTTGACATGTTATTCTCTTACCCCTCAAAACGAATATGTAATGTTTTGCTTGATTATGTTCATTGATAGAATTTCTTCAGAATCTTCACTAATTTGCAGTTTGGAATCTATACTATATATCATTTACTATGTTGACATGATAGATACTTGTTTTTCAAAGGTTTTGCTTATTGATATTGACAATACCCCAGGGCCAGAACTTATTGTTATTCACATGAGGGAAATATTAACTACAGAAGCATTCAGGGAAACTAGGAAATAACTATCTATTTAGCTCATATTTTTTTTTGAGAGGGGATTTAGCTCATATATTACAATGATGTGAGAGGGTTCCATGTCATTAACGAGGGGTAATGGTGCTCCTGCATTAGACACATGCCGCAAACGAATGCGGGAGCTTATGCAGCTTGATACTAAATTCCCAAAGATAATTTATCCTTAAAAATCTGTAATGAAACAGAAGTTTAAAGAAAAATAGAAAGGAAGAAAAAAGTTGTCTGAATGCAGAATCGTAAGCAAATAACATACTTTTCGCGTTCTTCAGGTTTGAATCATTTTTCCCATCTTCAATGATTAGCAGAATTTTTTCTTGTCGTTGTCTCGTTGGTAGTTTCAGCTGAAAATTTGGTCTTCTAGTTATTCAGCATACCATAAATTGTTTTAGAATGAATATTTACATATCTAGATTTAATATTTTGATACAATTTATTTCAGGTCCAGGATGATGATTTGCTGGATTCACCATCATGTATACGCTTTCTTATTAAGTTGTTGAACCCACCTGCTCTTGATTCTATTCAGAAGGCACCAACTGTTGGTTCTAAACTTCTGGGGATACACAAGCCTCGTATGCTGGATGCTAGAAATAAAGTAATAGATTCTAGTGCTAAAGCCATAAGCTCAAGGGTAAATGAAATTCTTTCAAGTTGTAAAGAGATTAAATCGATAAGTGAGGATGTTGAAGCACTAGAGAGGCCAGAGTTGAGCTCAAAGTTGATTGCTTTATTGACTATGGAGAAAGCATGCTTATCGACAGTATCTTTTGAAGGTATAATTAAGCTCTTAGGGCCTTGATGTGTTGTTGAAATCATTTCATTTACTAATTTTTGTGGCTCGCTAAGTCTGAGGATATACACTTCAGATGGCTATAGAAAGTTTCAATCTTTTATGTTTATTTGGCAGTTCGTACTAGCATTGCATTGTAATTAATATTGATCCATAAATCTCTCTCTCTCTCTCTCTCTCTCTGTCTCTATCTCACTCTCACTCTCATTCTGTGAATCCTCATATCTGCCTGTACTATTGACACCCTATCTACCTGTACCATTGTCACCCTCTTAAACTAGTTATGTACATCTGACGATAATTCATTTATTAATTTGCTTTGGGTCTGACAGTTTATTTATTTTGAGGTAAAGGGGGATGGTCAATTTAATTTTGATAACAGTAAAGCATGCTAGCATTAATTTTTATATTTATGTACAACTTATAGCACATTCTAACAAAATTTCTTATCATTTGAAGTTGTTTGTTTAATTGGACATATGATAGATTTCTTGCTATGACATGTTCTTTTACTGATAGCTCCTTAAAATGTTCTTTATCGTCTTTTAGACACGTCAGAAATTGTGAAAAGTGTCGGGAGAAAATTTAAGGAAAGGTTGAGAGAGCTTGGAGGACTTGATGCAATCTTTGATGTTCTTACTAGTTGCCATTCCACTTTAGAGGTGAGACCTCATATACTTGTGCCTTTATTTCTACAATGATCATTGTTTTCTGTTGGACATTAGAAGTAATATGAACCTAAAATTGTTCGACATGTATTTTCATCTGTATTAGTGAATTGGAGTAGCTTGAATCCCGCTTTTCAACCCTTGACATTTACACCAAAATAAACCTAAATGTTCATGATTTCCCTTGTATGTCATCATCCTTATCATTTTGATGATCATAAGGTGATAGATGCTGAAAATGCGATTATGGAAATGAAAACAAGATAGGAATTAATAGTTGTGAAAGTATAAGAATCTTAAACACAATCACCACTAATATTTTGTCCCCTCGAGAGGATAAATCTCCATAACAAAGTAGTCCGTTTGAAGTAGACCAAATTTCAATTACAATGTTGAGAAACAAACTTTTCAGAGGATGCCACAAATCTAGAACCCATAAATGCATTTATAACATGAAAGGTTAATTATCATAATTACAACAAAGCTAGTAATGAAAACGCAAACTAACGGAACATTGTGGGTGGTAACTCCTCACCATTTCTCCAACCAACAAACTTTATAAAGCAATACAAACTGGTATCATATCATATGGACTATTGCAAGCTTTACTTTTGCAAGAGGTGCATGCAGATCGAACATATATGAATCACTATTTTGTTCCCTTTACTATTTTGTTGCTGCTGTACCTATTGCCATCATATACCTCTTTCTAATATTGTCACATAGGTTTGAGTAGTTACCTCCATGGCAAGTTGGACACACCTACTCATTAAGTTGTCCAAAATTATGAGATTGCAATATAAACAAGGGAGCATAGAAATGCATGTAGTTCAAGTTGAAAGTCTTTCCTTCTTGACTCGCTATTTTTTCTAGAAATGCTCGAATTTCTCATCTGAATGGTGATGCTTGCTTGATGCATTGCAGAATTTTGTTAACATTGATATCCTTCAGTTCAGCCTCAGTTTGTTCTATATAATTATATACTGGAGCTCCAGAATGCAGTCTGTAGGAATAGTTCGATAGATACTTATTTTAGACCAGCATTCAATGGTTCTTTGCCTTCATCATCATCTCAAAGTTAGTCAGCTAAGGCTCCATGATCTTCACGAGCACTAAATCTCCATGCTTTTGATACTTTGCATTTGTCAACATAAAACTATGTGATATAATGCCAGGATAAACTATTTAGGATATCAAGGTTTTCAACCATGATATAACAAGATACAAACTAGAAAGTCCGACGATCATATTGAAAACATATATGTAAGATTCTACAGTACAATCAGATGAATCTTGTTTTCATTGGGGTGAGTACTTCGTTACTATGCAAACGTCTAAGTTAAAAATGTGCTAGATGTTAACATTCATTCTCCATGGAGAAGCAATTGCACATATCATTTGTGATAGTAGATTAAACATTTTTTCTGGGAGTCGAGATGGAACAAATCAACCAAAAGTTTTGTTGCATTATTATCTAATGATTTCCTCGCTAATTAACGAGTCATTACATCCATGAGAATTATTTTTGTTCAACATTCATGGTTGGATCAACTATGGATAACACTTGATGAATGATTATTTTACATGACATACCAACTTTAGTTTATTGATGTATGCAAATGGGACTTCTGAGCCTAATGGCCCATCAAACTCAACCATGGTTTGTGATGTAGCACTAAATATTATTAGTTTCAAAGATTTTGTTAGTTAGGATTATTGTTATTAACTTAATTTTCTTTTTTATCTTAGAATGATTTATTAGTTATTCTAGATCTTTTTGTTAGGATCAAATTTTATTTGTAAAATTCTATATAAGAGTTCTTTTAATATGAATAAAATTAGACTTTGAATATTTTCCTCAAATTCTCTCAAAAAAAAATATTTTCCTCAAATTAAACTTCATGTTCTTTTATCGTGTGGATTCACGATGCCTTCGGTGGATTCCGAAGAACTCTGGTGGATTCCAGATTGACTCTGGTGGATTCCAGAGTAATTATTTTTCTTATCAAATTGAAGTAGAAGGCTTGCAGATCGACATTGTTGGTGGATTCCAAGGTTCTCGGTGGATTCCAGGATTGTTTGTTCGTCGTTTGCCTCGCCTCATCACCATCATCATCCGCCTACACTCATCTTTCGCAACCCCGCTGCGTCAAGTGGTATCAGAGCAGGTTGATCGGACCTGTAGTTATCTTAGATTTTTTCATGAAAAAAATAAAAAGATGTTCAACCCTCTTCTGCATTGCATTTCGTCAAATCGTTAGCTGCATCTCATCCGAGTTACACAGCCGCACATCAATCCAAATTCGAGGACGAGTTTTTTTTGAAGGAGAGTCTGATGTAGCATCAAATATTATTAGTTTCAAAGATTTTATTAGTTAGGATTATTGTTATTAACTTAATTTTCTTTTTTATCTTAGAATGATTTATTAGTTATTCTAGATCTTTTTGTTAGGATCAAATTTTATTTGTAAAATTCTATATAAGAGTTCTTTTAATATGAATAAAATTAGACTTTGAATATTTTCCTCAAATTCTCTCAAAAAAAAATATTTTCCTCAAATTAAACTTCATGTTCTTTTATCGTGTGGATTCACGATGCCTTCGGTGGATTCCGAAGAACTCTGGTGGATTCCAGATTGACTCTGGTGGATTCCAGAGTAATTATTTTTCTTATCAAATTGAAGTAGAAGGCTTGCAGATCGACATTGTTGGTGGATTCCAAGGTTCTCGGTGGATTCCAGGATTGTTTGTTCGTCGTTTGCCTCGCCTCATCACCATCATCATCCGCCTACACTCATCTTTCGCAACCCCGCTGCGTCAAGTGGTATCAGAGCAGGTTGATCGGACCTGTAGTTATCTTAGATTTTTTTCATAAAAAAAAAGATGTTCAACCCTCTTTTGCATCTCATTTGTCAAATCGTTAGCTGCATCTCATCCGAGTTACACAGCCGCACATCAATCCAAATTCGAGGACGAATTTTTTTGAAGGAGAGTCTGATGTAGTACCAAATATTATTAGCTTCAAAGATTTTGTTAGTTAGGATTATTGTTATTAACTTAATTTTCTTTTTTATCTTAGAAGGATTTATTAGTTATTTTATATCTTTTTGTTAGGATCAAACTTTATCTGTAAAACTCTATATAAGAGTTCTTTTGATATGAATAAAATCAGACTTTGAATATTTTCCTCAAATTGAACTTCGTGTTCTTTTATCGTGTGGATTCACGATGCCTTCGTTGGATTCCGAAGAACTCTGGTGGATTCCAGAGCGATCAGGTAGATTCCAGAGTAATTATTTTTCTTATCAAATTGAAGTAGAAGACTTGCAGATCGACATCGTTGGTGGATTTCAAGGTTCTCGGTGGATTCCGGAATTGTTTGTTCGTCGTTTGCCTCGCCTCATCAAAATCATCACCCGCCTACACTCATCTTCCGCAACCCCGCTGTGTCAGTTTGGCTAAAACAATTTCCTATGCTTAGCGTTTTATCGTTCTTGTTTCAGAAGTGATGGCTTTTAGAAACCAGAAATTTTGAACATCAAGTTTCTTTTGCTCATCATTGTTTGAATTTGAAATGACACTGAAATTTGTCTTTTTAACATTTTCTATGAGATCCTTTTTTTAATATTGCTCATCAGTGTTCCATTTGAAGTATGTATTCATGGATTTCAGACAGGGCTGAGCAAAACCTGGTGTCGGGACCGAGTCACCCCTGACCCGGTCCCGACCCGGTTTTGCCCGGTTCTCAAGAAATGAGACCCGAACCCGGTTTAACCGGGACGACCCAGTTGACCCGATTTTATTTTTTTATTATATAAAAATAAATTTAAAAATTCTAATATTTATTAATATTAATTATTAATAACTATAAACTCTTTTTTTTATTATGCATTAGTAATAAAATCAGTTTATATGTTAAATATTTTAAAAAATTATAATATAATATATAAATATTATATACATATATATTTTATAATATATTTATATATTATAATATAAGAGAACCGGGTTGGGAATAAATCCGGGTCTCTTAAACCCGGACCCGGTCCCGATCCGGATTGGGCCGGGTTTTCGAGTCATCAGACCTGGTCCCGACCCGGTTATGTTTCGGACCGGTAATATTCCCGGAAATTCGGGTCGGACCGGACCGGGATAACCGGGTCGGTCCGGGTCTTGCTCAGCCCTAATTTCAGATATTCCTTTTCATTAAAAAGATGGATTTCAAATATTTGTTTGAATCTCTCTTCAATGTTGTTTCTTAACCTTTTATTATGCCTTACCATTTCACTTACTCAGGATCCTTCATGTTGCAGGCATGTTCTAGATGCAGTTCAGTTTCATTGTCATTTGTAAAAGATGAATCAGTGGTGCAGAGTATGACTCTTCTATTGAAATGTTTGAAAATCATGGAAAATGCAACATTTTTAAGTCAGGATAATCAGGTATTAAGCATACTTGAGCGATGACTAATTTAAGGTCGAGATCTATGTTGTCTAATGTCTAGATCGGTTGTAATAGTATGATTTGCTATGTTTAACAGGACCACTTGCTTGAGATGAAATGCAAAATCAAATCAGATGGCTTCACTCTGTCTTTTGTTGGGGTTATCATCAATGTCATTAATTTATTTTCAGGTGCCTGGCACGCAACATAAAAGTTATATATGGTGCTGTTTCTACTTCTCTTTGTAGAATTCTTTTGTGGCTAATGACATGTTTCTTTGCTTGCAGATTTTTCTTTTCTTAGTACTCCAAGTGATGGAAAATCAGCTGTGTCTGAAATTAATAATTGTCAGCCGATGCACACTATTAGAGGTATTTGCAATTTGAAGAAGCATTGTCAATAATGGTCTCTAACTACAATTACTTGTATGCTACTAATGACAGACCCATTTTAGAAACTTTATTTTAATGCTGAGCTGCTATTATCTGGTTTATCCTGGTTTTTTGGTTTGACAATTCTACAAAATTACCATTTGCCTTTGGATTTGGCAGATAATAACGACGAGCCTTCAACCAGCAATTATGCTGAGTCCTCCGGCTTTGGTAAGCCATATGGCATAAAAAGCTTTGCAATGGGTCATAAACGACAAAAGTGCTCTTCTTCCAAACCAGAGGTGTCCACTTCTGCTACCAGCGTGACTATGGATTATCATTTCTCCGCCCCGTGTCATGGAATGTTAAATAACTCATTTAGTGAGAAGTTCAATGATGGTAACATTTTAGAGGCTGAAAAAAAGACAAAAAGATCAATGGTCCATTCTGTGAAATCATCAAGACGTTGGATTTCTATAAACGCAAATGGTTCAACGAGAAACATGGATGGCATGAATAGAAAATCTCGTATGTCTAAAGATGTTAAGGGTGATACTCAAATGAATTCTTGTGATCCTTTTGCATTTGATGAATGTGAATTTGAACCTTCTAAGTGGGAGTTGCTGGAAAATAGGAAAGAAAAATCTCACAATCATGACATTTCTCTGACGAACAGAGAACTTCCAAATGGAGGCCAGTTCCCCAATGTTACTCCTGATGATGCATTAAGCCAGTTAACATGTGAAGAAAATTGCAGTCCTCGAGAAAAGAATTGGCCGCCAGTATCTGATGAAGATTCAAACCTTCTGGAAGACTGCCTTCTCACATCAGTGAAGGTGATTTGTTGCTCTTTTTCTTGTCCTGCTACTCCTGAACGGATATAATAATAGTTCTAATAGCCAGGGTCATTGCCTTATGATTTTACATAATTTAGCACACAGAAGCTTATTGTATGTCAAGATTATATGCATATGCAACCTTTGTCTGTTTCGGGAGAATATTAAATCTTTAGGCAGTTTCAGAATGTTGCTTTAGGACGGGAAATTGTGTGACTGTTTTTTATAATTAAAACACAGGTAGAAAGGAATCATAGGAAGGGCATAGCCCTTAGCAAGAAAGGAAAACTAAAAGTTCAACATGACACCACGGAATGCCACTCAAACACTATGCCAACAAGTTGCTGCCCCAAAACTCCCGGAGGTGAATGTAGAATCTGAAACCCATGATCCGATCCAATACCATGGTAAGCTAGGTACTCCACCATTCCAATTGACTATTTTCAAATATGGCCACCAACCACCCATAGCCAATTAGTCTTCGGCAGAGAGAAGCTATCTCTGTTAGTAGAGCTCCAGCAGGCTTCCAAAATGTTGATGATGTCCGCTGCCACCTCACAGTTTGTATTCATCTTGATCTTCCTCCATCCATGTTGCCATGCCACTTGTAGTCCAATAGAGATGCCATGGAACTCAGCCTCAACACCTGAACATGACCGCTCGGCTCACGTGGCAATTTCTCATCTTATGCATGTGGTGCTGGTTAGGTACTAAAATATCAGGAAAAAATATACAATGTCCATTGCAGCATAGTGTACTAAAGTGCATCATGATGGTTTCACGGTGAAAACAATTATGGAATACCACATAATGAGGGAGGCAGCAGTATAGACGTAGCACATAGAAAGTTAATTGATAGCAACAAACACCAAACATAAACCGATAGGCATGAAGTCACATGATAATATGGTAGTCGGGCAGGCACAAGGATAATGTGGCCATCTTCACCACAAAGTAGAAAAAAATATAGAACAAATGATTGACACTGTCATCTTTCAAAGGAATCATTAAGGATGGTGAGTCTGTCCACAGAACATGGGAAGAAGTGTGTGCACCTCTTTAGGGGTGGTGTGTTTACGGTATGCCCTATGCTTTGCTAAACTAGTTGGACAACATTGTGCGCCACTGCCCATAAATTTTATGCTAGTACTAGAGGACATGCTAAAATACTAGTTGATGGAAGTCATTAGTAAGGCCTTAGGAGCTAGATGAATGATGGGAGAGATGTTGGATTGTAATTTCAGAAAGGTTTCCCTTAAAAAAATTTCACAAAGGCCACCTGCTCTGATACCAAAGATTGCGAGGAGATAGGAGATAAATATATTACTAAAGTCTTCAGGTCCTGCATATAGAGGATGGGCAACAGGAGACTGCCAAAACCTAGCACAACTTTCTAAAAAAAGGGACCTATCACACAAAACATTCAAAATAAATCTATAAACTGTTTCGACTCAACTTTAGACTTCATTAAGTTAAAATACATTATGATCTGATCTTTCAGAATAATTGTTGTTATGTGGACGATATTGTGGCTCAGGCTAGATTCTTGATGGAGGAATGGGCTTCTTATGTTTGATTCCTTTTCAATTTTGTCTGATGCAATCTGCTCCTTTCTGGATCAATAAATTGTTGGATGATTAACACCTCTGGTTAATAATCCTTTTCCACTCTAAAAAAATAATATTACAATGAATCCTTGAATGTAACAATCAACTTTGCTTACATTTAATTAGTTTCATATCTATATCACATTAGTATCCTTACTAAACATGTGAAATCTATGTTCATTCACTTGCAGGTCCTTATGAACTTGACCAATGATAACCCTGTCGGGTGCCGGAAAATAGCTGCATGCGGAGGTTTAGATGCTATGGTTTCTTTGATAGCAAGACATTTTCCATCTTTAGACTTCTGTTTCCCTCTGGACAGTGAACTGAAAGGAAAAGCAGTATCTAAAAATCACAATCACGACAATCTGAAACACAAACGGCTAAGAGATCATGATATAGATTTTCTGGTGGCTATACTCGGCTTGCTTGTCAACCTTGTTGAGAAGGATAGTCATAACAGGTGTTGTTTGCAACTGCATGCTTCATGAAATTAAGTGATTTAAATCTGCAAATAATCACCCTGTTGTTGTGATTGCCATTTTCTTTTCTGTTCAACTTGTTTTTAGACATTGCAGTATACATTTGGTTTATTATTTTCATGTTATGCTCTTAGTTAAGTTCTTTACAGAGTTATAGTGGTAGCTGACTCAGTTTTTAGTCTTCAATCTTTTCTCAATATTCTCTCAAAAATGAAAAAAAAAGAAGTTTTCTCACTATATGTCTTTCATATTCATGTTTGTTCCACATGTTATGTTTGATTCAGAAGCCTAGTTCTTTTTTCAAGGTAGATAATCATAACAGGAGTTGTGCAATTGCATGCTTCATGAAATTAAATGAACTAGATTGCAAATATCACCATGTTACTGTGATTGTACTTTTCTTTTCTGTTCACATTGTTTTTGAATATTTCACCATAAATCCTGGGACATTATCTTCATTTTTTTCTCTTGATTAAGTTCATGACAGCATTATAGTGTTAACTGACTCACTTTGTAGTCTCCAATCTTTTCTCACTATTCTCTCGAAAAAAGTAACTTCTTCATATTCATATTTTGTTTCCCCTAAAAAAATCATAGTTTGGTCCATGCTTTACATGTTTGATTCAGAAGTTTAGTTCTTTTTAAAGGTAGATACCATACGCCTTCTCATTGCTGGCTTCTTATGTGTAATGCTTTAAAGAAGATATTTTCCTTTAGATGCTCATCCAATAGGATACAAATGCATGTACAAGAAAATGGGTACCGTCCTACTGATTTCATCCACTAGAGTTACACATGATTCAGTTGACATCCAAAAAATGTGCTCTTTAGACTGACACATTCAGTAGAATAAGTGTAGTCACATATAACTTATTCCAATAGTGTTTGACAAATGTACGCATTAAATTACATTAACTTATCTTGGAGATAATTATGCAAAACATGAGAAATTTCCATGTTCTTCTACATTGCGGTCTTCACAATTTTTGAGTGTCCTAGATCATCATGTATGTATTGTTTGAACTCAGTTCAGATTATCTCCTGTACAAGCATATCTTCAACAAGCTTCAATGGTCTTGCACAGTAATGAAATCATGTTAATTCCAACCATCTTGACTATCATGATTCATCGAAAATGTACAATGGCCAATGCTGAAAAGGAAAGCCTGATTATAAAGTTATGGTTACAAGAGTGACAAAAAAGAATTTAGGTCAAATTAGCAAGGGAACATACTTGTGCATGGCCGAGCAATAAAGCAACAAACTTCATTTAGAGACTAATTTAAGTTTTCGAGTGATCTTATTTTTATGTAGATGCTGGAGATAATAATAGAATATGAAACATGAAAATTTCCCTAAGGTATCCAGCAGAAGACCATGTGTGCAATAACAACAATCATAAAGAAGTAACATGACTGTTTAGAGTCATAAAAACAAAGCAAAACCCTTACGAATACTGAAGTTTTGCATAATCTTTTTGCCTTCTAACTCCATCAAGGTTTCAAGTAGTAACTTTGTGTCCCCATGCCTCTTCTTTGGAGCAATGTAGTGAGGGTTTGAAATTAGAGTCTTCATCATGATTCTCCTTCAGTCTTCTAATGATCACTTATAAATTATGATATGATTCAAGCCTACTATGTTGTTCCATTGTATCAATGTTTAATATGATTGGTTAAGACATAGAATATTGTTATTTTATGCATCAAACTCTTTTTCTGTTTTAGGTTGCGCCTTGCAACAGCCCGTGTTTCAATTAACCGACCAGGCGATGCAAAAGGCAACGAGGCCCAAAAGGATGTTATACCATTATTGTGCTCCATATTTTTGACCAATCAAGAAAAAGCAGAGGCCGTGGATGGAAGGGTTTTACAATGTGTAAGTTCTTGCAGATTTGACAATGATAAATACCTGTTTACTCCAGGCTTGTTTTTAACTAATGCAACAACCAGTAGGTTAGTGGTCAATTCTAGATGCCAAAAAAATCATTTTAGCAATGATAAAGTGTACTTTTGTTATCTGCTCATCTTCAGGAACAGAGTTGGAACTATGAAAAAAGGGATGGTTTTTATTTTTACTTTAAACACTGCTGCTAATTTAGAATGACAAATGCACATATCTTTTCTTCTCCTTAATTTAGTTAAATCAGTGTGATTGAGCTTGCAAACCACAATATGTGAGCTCTATTTTATTTATTTCTACTCATATTTATTTGAATGACAAATAATGCACAATAGTTTGTTTCTTTATTGAACGAAATATCAAAGACCTGTTGATGGAGATATACTAAGTTAAAACTACTCCTAACCCTCAAATAAATTATCTACTTAAAATTTATCTGCTTATAAAATAACTAGAGAATAATTTCTATTCATTCAAGCATTGTACTAATACAATCATATGGGGATTTATAGAGTTCCAAACAGCCATGTAATCATAAGATGGAAACCTAATAAAAGAACACTAATTAAAAGGAAAACTGATCCAAAAGTCTAAACTAAACGACTTATGTTAAAAGCTCATTACTAAATATGATCATGGGCAGAAGACCCATAAGCTATTCTTGTTCTCCATAAATTCTTCTCCGCTGAGAAAAACTCGACTCTAACAAATTGCAAGACGATACATTTGCTGAAGAATAGCTTCAAGATATCGGAAGTCAGCATCATTAATCCAACCTGCAGCAATAGGAGAATAATTGATCAAACAGATGAACATGCGTTGACGATGAGACCGTGAAAATTTTGAAATTAGTTGATAATTAGAATAACTCTCCTCATTAGAAACATCAAACGTTTTTTCTTGCTATCAACAATGTCAAGATAAAGGGTTGTGCTCTTCCATTCCTTGTCATGTGAAGAAAGAACTAGAGAAATCCAACATAGAATCAAAATTTGCGAGAATAAACGATGACTCAACAATGGGAATATCAATGAGATCCACAAATATCGACTCAACAAGAGGAACATCTATAGGATTTGACTCGACAATCAAAGGAATTGAAATGTCAATATTAATATTGGAGGATGTTAAAACCATCTTTTTTGAACTAGTAATAACTTCTAATGGTGATTCAGATAGGTCAGGTGAGGAAGAACCAACTAGACAGTTATTTGACGATTGATCAACTGAGGACATAAGACTATCAATCTTGGGCAAATGTGTGATCTCTGAAGAACGAGGTTCTGGAGGAGTTGTACATCGACGATGTTTATCATGCGAAAGCCACTCTGGAGGGCATTGCGGAAGATCAAGTGGTATGATTGGGTAGAGGACTTTGTGGAGGTGGCCCAAACGGATAATAAGGTGTGTAGTAAGGTGCAACCATAAGGTGGTGGATAGGCGTAGAAAGATAGAACATAGTAGGGCTCATAAATATTGTAACTTGATAGGGGTGACATGGCATAAGGTCCATAGCATAACTTCAGAAAGATGCTTGACGTTGTTCAATGATTTTGAGCTTACTACATAAAAGATTACACTTGTGTGGCTAAGATCTTTGAAGGCTTACAATGTGGAAGGATGATCTGACTTGGAGTAGGATGGACAACTAGGACCATAAGACCCAAGGTTCCTGCTCGACATAGCAACCGAATGTTTTAATTTGTTTTCTAAAGAAATAGAATTGCTCTCTCTCTCTCTCTCTATTTTTTTAGTCTCTCTCTCTCTCTCTCTCTCTCTCTAAGAAAACACACTTTTTGAACTCTCCTTTTTCAAATTTTGATTTCTCTTTTTGTGCTCTTTTTATTTATTGTGCTGCTGCTTTTTTCTTTATGGCTATTTTATGTCAGCAGTAAATAAGAGAAAAGTGAGAAAAGGAAAACAGGGACTTTGATCTTCCTCTTCTACCTCACGAAAGTGGTGTGCATTTGGCGTGAAGATGTGAAACGTCAACTTGCAGCAGCGTGGTTGAAGGTGAGTGGCATGGCAGATTTGCAGCAATTTGGTGTTGGTGGCTAGGTCGCGAGGGTGACCTGGTGGTGGCGAGGTGGTTGGAGGAGATGAGCGGATGCGGGGTAGACGGCGAACAAGGGGCTGATGGCAGATGACAACCACGGTGTGGACGAGGGAGGGCTTCTTGGCGCACAACTGAGAGCAAGGTTTTCAAAATCGCGATTCTAACTCACAGAATTTTACGAGTTTAAGACTCTAGAATGTAAAATCGAGTGAACTCGACTCAAAATCGGATTAGGTAGTAGACTCGGGTAGACATGAAGCAAACTCGGTAGAATCAGATGGAATCGGGTAAACTCGATCGATTTCACATGTAGACTCGGCAATGTTATTACTTATGAATTTAACTAGTGTTTGAGGACATAACTGG
The DNA here is from genome assembly GCA_001647135.1 of Pontederia paniculata. Classification (NCBI taxonomy): domain Eukaryota; kingdom Viridiplantae; phylum Streptophyta; class Magnoliopsida; order Commelinales; family Pontederiaceae; genus Pontederia; species Pontederia paniculata. Next base: position 63,679 of record LTAE01000520.1, read on the forward strand.
AAAGAAGTCATGGAATTATACATTAGGAGCTTTATTTTATATATACGAGGTGTTAAAATATAAAATATAAACTATTTATACCTGGATACAAATATTTATAATTAAAAGACCTTAGGATATAATATTTTTTTAGTTTATAAGCTTGTACATAGAAACTACGAGTTTACGTCTCGAGTTTACGATTCGAGTCTACCGGACATAAAACGAGTCTATGTAAAACTCTCGAGTTTGAAAACCTTGGCTGAGAGGTCACTAACCAGTGGCTTCTCAAAATTTGTTTTTTAATTTGGACCATTTGGTGTGGATCCGGCAGCCATGATGGATTAGAATTTGGGAGAAGGGCGAGGATCCCAATTAGGCGCTGATATCAATTGATGGAGATCTACTAAGTTAAAACTACTCCTAAACCCTAACTAAATTATCAATTTAAATCTATTCTCTCACGAAAAAACTAGAGAATAATTTTCATTCATTCATGCATTAGTTCTAGACAATCATATGGGGGTTTATATAGAGTTCCAAACACCCCCTGTAATCATAACATGGAAACCTAATAAAAGAAAACTAATTAAAAGAAAAACTTATCCAAAGGCCTAAACTAAAGAGCTTATATTAAAGGTTCATAACTAAATATAATGATCATGGTAGAAGGCCTGTAAGTTATTCTTGTTCTACATCACTTGTTCCTACACATTTTAACTAATAGTCGAACTTACCTCCATGTATGTATTCTGAAAGGGTGATAATTGCAATGTGCCACAGTCAATCTGTTATTCCTTCTTTCCTTCTTCACCGTCATTTCTTTTTTGTTATAAATAAGCTGGAAGGAATAGTCAGGACTACTATAGGATGTCCTATTATTGATCGATTAGTCACTTCCAAATTTTGGAAAACCTAGGTTTTGCTGGGGAATTAGAGTGGGATATGAATTCAAAGCAGAATCAGCCAAATCAGAGTCAAATTGGTGGATTGCAAAACCATTGGGATATAGTTAATGCTGTTTCTATATTAAAAATGTTCTAAGCTTCTCTCTCTCAAAAAAAAATGCTAAACACTTGCAGTTACTTGCTATCTATACAATGTTCTGGTTGATACATTGACATCTGAAATAAGAATTTCACCCAACAAAAAGAGGGAGTATGCAAAAATATAGTATTGTAACTGTGCAGCAAAAGCCAAAAACATTTAGTTTAATCTTATCGAGGACATATCATATCATGTTTATAGTGAAAGTGGTTAACATCATATTTCTGTTGAAGTGGTGCCTAACACGAATACTTGACTATAATAGACTTGTGTGTTTTCAAAGCGATGGTTGGATGTGTAAGGCAAAATAACACTTGGCCAGAAATTATAACAAATTTTATTTAGCATGTAATTTAGCTGTTTCCCTTCTCCAAAAAAAGAAAAACTGTTCAATTGTGGTAACTAATCACATGAAAATATTTATGTACTTGATCATTTATGAACTTCTAAATACAGTTCTTGGTTTATTAGTTACATTATTATATGTCCGAACACAACTTTCCACTTTCACAAGCAAATAAATTGATATGCATTAGAAAATTAGCTAATTGACGGTTTAAATATGATTTGGTAGGATGTTGAAGATTCATTATTGCAAGGAGAACGAGAGGCTGAAATGATGATTATTGAGGCATATGCAGCTCTGCTGCTTGCATTTCTATCAACAGAGAGGTCAGTAATCTTTCAAAGTATTGGTTAAGATTATGCAAAATTACATGGTATTGATGGTAATACTTTCATCAGCATGCAGATACGTCAAGCCATTGCCAAATACCTTCCAAATCAGAACTTGCAAGTTTTGGTTCCTGTTCTGGAAAAATTTGTGGTAAGTGATCTAGATTATTTTGCATATTGTTATATCTCAACCTCAAGGAATGTCACATAGGATCCTCCCCATTACTTCTTCCTTATTCCAGAATCCCCCTGTTCCACCATTATTCCTCTTTGACTTTTCTTTTGCCTGTCTGTCCACTATATCATTTAACATTTCTGATTCTTCTCCTCCTTTGTTCAGTTAGCATTCCAAATAGTAGACTGCAACATTGGCAATTGAAGAGGCGTGAGTGGGGGGAGGGATAGCTTGTTTCTGTAGAGCGCCCTCTTGGGACATTTTCCCTTTCTTTTGTGACTATGATCTCTACCATACACATTTGTACATTTGCACTTGCATAGTTCTAAAACAATATGGATGACTACCTAACCTAGTAGTCATCCTTCCTTTTATCAAAAAAAAAAAAAAACATTGGCAATTGAAAATAAGTCACTGTTAACACAGCTGTTATGTCATATGAACTGGATACTCTCATTTTGCTGATTAGTAAATGTACTTAGAATCTGGCGACCATAATTTAATACTCCTAGCAAGTGGAGTATAAACTACAATAGGTTCTTGTTTTATCCTTTTTGACTTTATCGAAGGAGATAACTGTTTCATATGTTTCTTCGTTATTTCTGCTCTCCGTTGTTTTTAACAGCGCATGCACTCTAAAAGTGGTAACTTAATATTGGCTGCATGCTTTCATCATGGTCTAAATGTGAAATTAGTTTAGCTTTCTAAACTTCAACAAATATTCATTGGCAAGTCAAATTTTGTCCAAAGCTTGAGACTTGAAACTGATTTGAATCAGTTTATGGAAAAAGCTAGTTTTGAGTGAGCATAAGGTTGTTGAGATTGCAGCCCTAGCACATTCTACAAATTCTGGTGTTGGCTGCAGCTCTTGGTTAAGACATGCCAGCTACGGATATTATTTTGATTCATCTATGAGCCAATAAGATTTTTCAGATTTTGACATTTGAGATATGTTAAAACCATATGTATACCATTTGATTGTTCTGGTCAATTTATTTCTGGATTCTCACATGTATTCAATTAGAGTATCTTTATGGCAATTTTGGTGAACATGCTGTTTTTGCTGGTATATTCATAAACTGTTTTTTTTTGTTTATTGAATTCTCTTTTCAGGCATTTCATTTGACATTAAACATGATACCACCCGAAACACATTCAGCTGTTATCAAAGTGATCGAATCTTGTAAAGGACCCTAGAGGTGAAGAGATCTTGTACAGTTGTAGCAACTCCTCTCAAGCAAGTTTGATTCTTTTTCACAGCTTCAGTTGCAAAAAGCAATGAGATTTGGATTGGTAGCAGCCTCTACTGTGGACACTAACATTAGTCTTTATGCTAATTTGTTGGGCAGGTTTTGATTTAGGGATTCTTGTCTTCAGTTTTTATATTATTTCCATCTGTGCCATCTCAGATTCCATCTCCATAGTTTGGCAGCTGAATGTATTATATAAAAAAAGATGCCATAATTCGGCATGGTTATACTGAGTGTAGTAGTAGTAGGCTATATATCAGATTTGAAGTACACAAGTCTCAGAAAAAAACATACATCACAGTTCAGTAACTTACTAAACGTGATCCTTTCACTGCTTAACAAAATTGTGTAGCACTATTATGACTACTTTTATGCTAAAAAAATGGGCTCCCACTGCACCGATGTCAGGGTTGGCACCAAGAGGAAAAAAAAGGTGGACGACTCAAAAGGGGATTGAGTTTTTTGTTTTTTCTTCACCTCCGTATTAATGGATATATGTTCTTGCATCAGGTACAAATAACTCATCATTGTTTTCTCTTTTTTTAAAATCCTGATAGGTCTTTCTCTTTATTATCTGTTTTGTTTACTCTAGAAAACAAAAAAAAAAAGAAAAAGGAAGATTTGTTAACTAGGCTGCCGTTTGGCGCAGCGAGGGCCTACCGCTTCCACCTTTTGCTGGGCTATGCGCTGGAACCTGCATGCATGCGTTTGGCCCAATATTATTATGGAGTCAGTATCACGACTTCTGTCAGGCCAATAACTAAAAATCGAATTTTTTTTCTATTTTAAAAATTAAAAGTATACGTAGAATAAGTAATGATGTAAGTACATGTTTACTGCGGTATATTTTAGGTGTGTATAATCAACAAATGGAAAACCTAAAAATCTGACTCGACACAAATTTTTTAACTAATTTTAAATTAATAAAACAAGTTAGATAATTATTAAATCAAAAGAAAATCATCCGAGAAGCTCTCGTCCTCTACGAAGCGGTCAGATCGCGCAGCGGGTCAGGTGTATGCATTCAAGCTAAGCGAAACGAGCCTTTTTTCCTGGAAGTTTCAACCGTCGTTGATTATGACAACAGTCGCGACCGACTATAAAGATCCTCGCGACTATGGCAGGGCGGTACCGGACCGCTTTTCTTGACCTCAGTCCTTTCTCTCACTTTATCAATCGACGACTGCTCCTCTGGTCCCTTTCACAACCCTACTTACCGAGACAAATATACTAGTCTTCGAAGCTGGACGGACCATTCGCGGGGAAAGAGATTAAAGACGCGACTGAGGATGATAGTCTAATTAGGGGTCTACATTTCGGACATTCTTTCCTCGTCTGCTCCACACATCTCTTATTCTCTACGTATATATAATTACTCAACTAACGTAAAAGTTCTATAAATAAATATCAACAAAATTACATATTAAAATATAAATATGCGATTGATGTTAATTGATATAATAAATTGTTTTTAATAGTATTATAAATATAAAATTTATAAAATATATGAACCCAAAACTTCATCAGTAAAACTTTCAACTCTTAGTATATTCAACAAAAACTAGAAAAATGATAATTATTTTTTATCCCATTTCTGGAATACGTTTTTTAATATTTCAAACCCAAATATCCCTTTTCATTTTTTCTAAAAATGGAAAATAAACAAAAAAAGACCTAAATTCAGAGACGAACCCAACAATAAAACTTAAAGATGATCGAAATATATAAATCCAAATTACTATAAAGTGGGAGAGGCCAAAATATAAAAAAATATTAATGAAAAGATAATACTAAGATTTAAATTTTAGATGTCAAAGATAAAATTGTTTATCTACGATAATTATATTATTTTATTATGTTTATTTAATTTATTGACTTCCATCCGCTGTATGTGGGTCCGGGTCCGCCCTGTCTAAATCAAACTACCCTCTCGTATGTTTCCCTGACACCTTATTGTTTTCATCACATATGGTCCGATTTATGTTCGTAATGTATGTAGAGGTTAGAGAGTTGCATGTCCAATAAACAGTAATACCATGTCATTGATGTCAATATTAATTGATAGATCACTTGTCGAATTTTAGTTTCCTTCAAATGAGATAGGCTTCTAGAATAATAACTCAGATTTTGTTTTTCTCTCGGCAATAAATGCTGTGTTGAAAGGAAAGCAAAATGCAGATATGAAAGTGAGCTCAAATAGGTAGAACTGGTTAGAAGGCATTGATTTGCATTTAGAATACTATCGGAGGACATTTCAAATAGTCAATATATTATTTTTTAATAATATTTTAAAGATTTTTTTTATCAAGTTTGAATAAAAAATTTCTCCTATGTGGACAGGTTCAGGAATGAGATATTCTATTATGGGATTATCAAATTTATTGCTTTTAAGAAAATATTTTTTTCGCTTGTCTTTATTAAACATATTGAACCACTTACCTACTGATTGAGGCAAATTTTTTGTCGAGGGAGTGCAAAATTACTTATATAATAAAAAAATATTTTAAATATTAATCTATATTTTTAATTATAATTTTTAATATTTTATTTGCATGACGTAATGTAATTTAAGATATTTACATCAATTTTATTTTATAATTTAAGCATTAATAAATAAAAAGGAAAAAAGTGAGAACATTTAAAAATATATGGATGTGATATTATAACACTAATTTATAATTGAATAAAAGAATAATAAAATAAATTTTTTTTAATATTGAGATATGTTTTCATAAAAAAATATACTTCTATGCATGTGATAGAAAAATAAGTAGATTTACGTGATATAGTCATAGACTAATAAGTAAAAATGTATAATGTAGTGTATATATATTATTTTTAGTTAATTAATAAATTTTGATATAATATAAATAAATAATTAATTTATAAATAATATAAGCTAATATTTGAGTGAAGGTAAAGGATAGATAATAAGAAAATAGAAGTACGTATGTAATAGAATAATTAAGTAGATTATTATGCTACAATTATAGACTAATAAGGAGAAATATATTTGTAATATGTATAAATGATATTGTTAATCTATGAATAAATTAATATAATATAAATGAAAAAGTATATTAAATAATATTTGAGCAAAAGTAAAGAATAAATAATAAATCAAAAATGAAAATGTAAACTAGATAAAGGAAAAATAAAAAAAATGAAGAGCAAAGGGGAATTTAATCAAGAACCTCCCATTACAAATATCTCACCTCTATACATGTGAATAAGCAATCAACTTTGATATATGAATAAAAAAAATATTTAACGGAGTTCAAAGGGTGCCACTACACCCTCTTGGCTCCATCTTTGCACTTACCTCCTTCATACATATCAAATATTTCACTTCACCATGAATGGTGAGTACTATAATGTTTTATGTTGTATTTTATCTTCTACATTAATTAAATTACATTTTTACCCTAAAAAATCATATAACAAATGAAAAATAGAAAAATAAATATGAGCAATCTAGAGTAAGATTTCTGTTGAAACCCAATCTTATTTTACTATTTTTTTCTATATTTTTATTTAAACATAAAAGGAAAATTTAATAAATATTGTAAATATATAATAATGAAAAGTTAACATATTTAATATTTAAATTTTTAGGAAGAGATAAGTTACTAATACTAAAATTTAGGGATTAACAAAAAAAAAGTATACTAAAAAAAGGAAATTTTATTAAATAAATTCAAGACAAATCAAATAATATAAAAAAAACTAAATTGCAGATGTCTATCAAGGGATATCTACATAAAGTTGTTAGGTTTACCATATTTTTTTGGTCAAACTGACATTTTAATAAACCTTTAATTACTCAACAATAAATAAATAAATAATAATAAAAAAAATACAAAACTCGCGACTTCCATCAACACCACCCCGTCGAAACGTAATAGCAAATTTAACTCTGCGATTTGATCCAAACTACTGCAACAACTCCTCCTCGTCGTCTTCCTTCCTCCTCTTCTCACATATCTCCGGTTAGGGCGTCGGCGTACATGGCAAGGGTCACCGCCCGGCACGCGCGGGCCGTCGTCGGACGGCGGTCCTCGCCGTTTCCCACCGTGCTCGTGGCGCTGCTCGCCTTCTCGCTCCTCCTCCTCGTCCTCCTCGCCCTCGGCATCTTCTCCCTCCCCGACGCCTCCAAGAGCGCCGGCCACGCGGCCGTCGAGCTCCGCCACCGCCGATCCGCCAAGGAGGCGTAAGTGCGTTTGTTTTTTTTGTTTTCGTTCTCGGTCTTTGGCTTCTGTCGTTTGTTCCCCATCCGATTGCTGCTGCTGCTGATTGGATTCGGATCTGGTTGGGGATTTTTGTTTTGTTTTGAACAGGAGGAAGGATGGAATGGGGCAGAGAAGGGAGCCGTGGACGGAGGTGATCTCGTGGGAGCCCAGGGCCTTCATCTACCACAATTTCTTGGTTCGTTTCGCTCTCATCTGTTCTCTCTTTGTCTCCTGCATTGTTTGGTCTTCTGGAACTGCTGATCGAGCTTGTTGAAAGATAAAATTTTTACTCGGATGAGGTGACATTTCATGATTTGCTTCCACTATCATATATTGAATAAGAATTTTAACTAAAAAAAGGGGAACATTTTAGGAATTCTCAACTTTAGCTTCGGGTTTTAGAAGAATTACTCGTGTTGTGGTAAAATAGTTAATGATTTATCAACATTGTCCTAAGAGATGAAAGAAGTTAAGTAAAAGCTGCTTGGTGGATGCATAAGTTTCATGAAAAGCTTGTAATTTGTTAAATTTGCATTGTTTGCGCAACCAGCTAGGTAGTCATGCCATGACTGTGTCATCATTTTCCCATGTCGTTCAGTTGAAGTGATTGGTTCCATTGTCTCGCAGTCCAAAGAAGAATGTGAGTACTTGATTAAATTGGCAAAGCCCCATATGCAGAAGTCCACAGTTGTTGATACTGCTACTGGACAAAGTAAAGATAGCAGGTTTGAAGCGAAAAACTCTTTCCTTTATCAGGATACTTGGTCGATAACTAAAGTTTTCGAGCAATATGTTTGGAATCTTTTAGGGTTCGCACAAGTTCAGGGATGTTCCTAAAAAGAGGACAGGACAAAATCATTCGTGCAATTGAGAAAAGAATAGCCGACTATACCTTCATACCTGTCGGTATGTATTTGCGATACTCTGAAATTAAAAACTTTCTGTTGGGTAATTAAATTAGTTATAATCACCCCAAATATTTACTTATGCTATTTGGAGCAATGGCATCTGACTTAATGATAAACAGACATGGTCCACCTGTAAATTATCCCTTGCATTATCAAATAACCTTCTATTTACTTTTTATGTCCTGAAGATATTCAATACTTTATATTACTGAAATGATAATAATCATCACTGCATTTCCATGTCAACACCTCTTAATTTTGCGCCTTTTGTTCTCCTTATCATTCCATCATATAAACGTTGGTGAATGGTTCTACAGAACATGGCGAGGGTCTACAGGTACTCCACTATGAAGTTGGACAGAAGTATGAACCACACTTCGACTATTTCGCTGATGAATTCAATACTAAGAATGGGGGTCAGCGTATTGCAACCCTCCTAATGTATCTGTATGCTTCCTATCTTATTCTTTGAGGGGGTCCTACCTTTTCTTTCACTTGAAAGTCTACTATGTTATGTGTGAGATGACACTCTTGCAACTTCTCCTTTGTTTCATATTGTCACACAGTTCGGATGTTGAGGAAGGTGGGGAGACTGTTTTCCCCTCTGCGAAAGTAAATAGCAGTTCTTTACCATGGTATGATGAGCTTTCAGAATGTGGAAAAGAGGGACTTTCGGTAAAACCCAAGATGGGAGATGCTTTGCTCTTCTGGAGCATGAGGCCTGATGCTTCTTTAGATCCATCAAGTTTGCACGGTGAGTTTCTTGTATGAGGGGCTTTTATGTTAAATTTTAAGCAAATGTTCATTCTAGTACTCTTGTTACTTTTTTCTATCAGTTTCGTGACACTAATATTTTGCTTGATTGGAGTTTGCCATAGTCACTGAATGATTTTGAGTTAGCAGAAGAGCTAAAATTTACTAAACATTTGTTTCCAAAATTTTACTTTTTGCAGGTGGATGTGCTGTGATTAAAGGGAACAAATGGTCATCTACAAAATGGATGCGCGTCCACGAGTACAAAGTTTAGCTTACTTAACTAAAGGAGGTATTATACTTATTAAATCCGCTGGCCTATGACTTTATATTATTTAAGAAACTGTTGATGTTATCTACCTTTACCATGATAAGGTTTTAATGTAATTTCTTGGTTTGTCATCTTGTTTCTGGTGATTGTACTGTAAACAATAATTGCTCTATAAACAGAAAAGCAATTACGTTTTAATATATTCAAAACTAATTGCTTTTGAAAGATTTAAAAAAATCTAATTATATGTTCCAAAATCTAATCTATTTTATAATAATGCATTTATATTTATAATTAATATTAAAGTATAACTATAAAAATAAAAATATAATTATAGTGCATGGACTTCTCCAAAAAATATAATTATATGATATGTACATATACAGTAAACGTATATCATAATTGATAGGGATATGCCAATTGAAATAAATATATTACAGGTAAAAAAATAGAAAAAAAGATTACATGTGTTGTCTTAACCAACTCAATTTTCTTATTCAACAACAACAACAACAAAACCTTATCCCACATGTCCATTAAGGTCTCCTCCAATAAACACTTTCTCGTTTATCGGTATACTTTCAATCAACCCCTCCATATCTGCCCAAAACTTCTCCTTGAGATGTGATTCTGTCCCTATTTGAGGTGCATATGCACTAATAATGTTCATTGTATCCTTTCCAATAATTACTTTCACGGATATGATTCGATCCTCAATACTTTTAACTTCCACATTCTTCCTCCATTCTTCATCCTCAATAATACCAACACCATTTCTTCCCTTTACCTTACCCGCATACCAAAGTTTGGAACCGTTGACATTGATCATATCCTTTCCAATAATTACTTTCACGGATATGATTCGATCCTCAATCCTTTTAACTTCCACAACATTCTTCCTCCATTCTTCATCCGCAATAATACCAACATCATTTCTTCCTTTTACCTTACCCGTATACCAAAGTTTGGAACCGTTGACATTGATCACTTTACTACCCTCTCCTGCCCACCTAGTTTCTTGTAAGCACAGTATATTAATCTTACGCTTACTCATTACTTGTGCCACCTCAAAACGCTTTCCATTTAGCGTCCTAGCTTCTTCAGCCACCTTCGTCCATTCTTCAGCCGTCTTTCAGGACGAGTATAATAAGATATTTGAACTTTTCGGCAATCCATTACATACTACATATTTTGCCCTGGTGCAATCAGAGACTAAGATTGTGTTTGTTTGAAGTAAAATAATGTATGAAAAATATTTACTGAGATATATTTTCCTTTACTTGGTTGTGCATCAAACGAAAATTGAAAAAATAGTGTTATATTTTTTATATATCAAAAGTAATTGTTCATGTTTTTGGTCTTAATACAAAGCGGATGACATCCCAAATCTCGTAGTCCTCCTTTCGTTTCTCAAATGAAATAAAATATATATTGAAAGTAATCATATCACTTGGGTTGAGGAAAATGTTTTCCCATCTTTCCAAGAGAAAATCATTTTTTCCAACTTTGTATAAGACCTTTTTGTCAACTGTAAGCTATTTCCTAACGAACACATGAAAGTTTTTAAGAGACCAAACACGGGAAAATGAAAAAAAGAAGTCGATTTCAAAAATATTCCACGCAAACAAACACAATCTAAATATGTGAATGTTTGACCTCGATCCACAGTTCTTAGGGAAATTATCTAAAAATCCAATAGGCCATGATTAGTGGGTAGGTTTCAGAGGAAGCAAGCAATCAGAGCCTTGTTCAAAAGATTCAATTGCTGACATGCAGTCATGTTTGATATCTCTAATTTTCAAGAATAATCTTGAAGACTGGCATGAAAAGTAAGGAAAAATTTCATATGAAAAGTCATTAATTCAAGCAAATGTTGAAACATTAGCTGAGCTGCAACTCATAACCTGATTTCTCCGCAACAAAAAATAAATTAAAAACTGACATACCACACCTCATCTCCATAACATGCATCTTATCTGAAGTAGTCATTTTTTAGAGATGAAATAGACTATTTCCACAATATCAAAAAGTAGCAACGGGGGATCAGCTTAGAGAACACTTTGATATGTAAAAGTCAGAAAACGAAGTACTCACTGAATCCCGCTGCAAGTCATACAGACGAAAGTCCAAAAGTTGGTGCATACATATTGCGGTCCCTGTGCCAAGAAAACGCAAGGTTGTAAAGGTCGTTGCATGAAACACTTGAAAAAACTATAAAGTAACGAGATTTAAATTACTCAAAGCTCATCCTGGCGGAAAAGATTCGAAATTTACCATGCTATTACAGTTGATGCATTTCCTGTTGGGAGGCAACTTCATGAGCCCCCTGATGATCTTCTCGTTCCTCTCCTCCTCCCTTTTGGTACTCATCTTCTACGCCAAATAAGAAAAAGATCACACAGCCAATTCCAAGCCCTCAATTCAAATCCAACGGAAGAACCCAAAGCCACAGAGACAATTAGGGTTCTGATTCGCCCGGCGACAAGGAAACGCCAAAACCGCCACCAGATTCCCCAATACCAGAGCTCAAATCCGGCGACAAAAGAACCGATCGATCCGAAATCCACAAACTGAACGCCGAATCGAGGGATCGATAGCGGAACCGCCGACGAGTCCGACGACGAGCAGAACTTATGTTTCTCCTCCTCCGCCGCCGACGGATCGAACAAGGGTTTCGAAATCAAGGGATCAGTGGGAGGGGTTTTGGGGAAGGTGGAAGAAAACGAGAGACCAGAAGTGGACGGCAGAAGAAAGGGGGCAAATGAAGAGAAGTATATGATATAACGTGGAGCTGCCGACTGTTGGAAGAAGAAGCCAAAAAGAAATGGTTGGTTTATTTGTTTCTTTAGTTTAAAAAAACGGTATTTTTATAGGAAGGGATCGGTTCGAAATTCGGACGTTATGGAACGGAACTTTTTTGTTTACCGACGGTAAATTGGGTTTTTTACCTATAAATAAAAATATATAAATATATAATATTTATTCGTCAAGCACTTTCTCATCATAGAATTATGAAGAGTAATGACTGAAAAAACGTTTTACACAACTACTAACATTCAAATTTAAGATGCATGATAATATAGCTTATCATTTTTTTATCAAATGTAGATAAAAGAACTTTTAAACATAATTTAGTTTATGTATTTTTTATTTTGTGTTTTTTTTCCTGCTAACCAAAATAACTAATTGTTATAGTTACCTTGTCCAAAAAATATCCTAAGGTCTGTTTTAAAAAACTAAAATAAAATTTTATTAACACATTTAACTTTAATATATTCCTTCTACAAAAATTAAAATAATATTTTTTTTATTTATCGAATAAAAATTCTTAAATCTAAAATATCCAAATAAAAGTTTTTTGCAGTTTTATTCGTTGCGGATAAGTGACCAGCGCAAATGCACACTGATCTTCTAATAGTAATAATAAGAGCACCGTTCTTGTTGCACCCAAAAATAGGAGTGAGAATGAATCTTTTAGATTTAAAAAAATAATCAATTTTTATATTGAATTTTAAGCTAAAAAATTGATTGGATATTTTCAATATCTTTTGTTTGGCTTATTAATTTGATGTTTGTCATACTATTAGATGTTATTTTATTCCATAAGTTGAAGAAAATCAAATGTTGAATTTATTATAATATCTGAAATAATTATTTTTCTATTACTCCTATTCAACAATGAATCATCTATATTCTAATACAAAATTAAAATAAAAACTATTCTACGTCATGCTAATTAGGTTGAGTTTAAAGGTTTCCTTGGATGGTCTTGTTTTATTTAAAAATTAATCTAGGCTTTAATCGAATATATTAAAAAAATAACTTTTTTGGGTCAGATAATTTTATGTCTTTTTTCTTCTTATCCCTGAATGACACCGTTTTTTCACGAATAATACTCTTTAAGGATTAATGTCTATATAGTTTGTTAATGAGGAGGAATGTTCTTACCGTTTTATTTTTGTGGATGAGTACAATATTTGTACCAAGACTCTTCTTGTATGATAATTAAAAGTTAATCCTCTTTTATAAAAAAAACAATGAACTAGCCAAAGTGCATGAATACATCAATATAGTGCAAATAAGAGTTAACTTATGTCCAGTCTATCTATGGTTGGACGCCTCACCTACATACGGTCATATTGAAGAACGAGAGAGAAAGATAGATTTCCTCGGATGGGGGCTCTTAGTTTGCGTCTATGTCATTTTATAGCCGCATACTCGTAGCACTCCGCCCCTGTCACCTACGACCGTTACGCGCGTGATTGGCGCGATTATCATAATCACATTGATGACTGTAACTGTCATCTCCATAATGAGGATCCAAGGAGATGACAATAATGACCATAACGGTCACATAATTATAACATCTCCCACTTAACCGTCATGGTCATTGTATGCTAGCACTCCCACTATCCGTGCAAAAGTCTAACTAGAGATCATGTCCTCATATCATGAAGTTCCACTATCGTGAATAATTAATATTAACTCAGACACTTGTGAGTCTCATCAAGCCCACATGCTTGATGAAGGTACCAACTGAAATTCTCTTTATAAGAGAATCAGTTAACATGTCACTCATAGGTATGTAGGTAACTGTCACTTTCTTCTTATCAACTATATCCTGAATATAGTGATATTCAATCTCAATATATTTTCCTTTTGAACTATTGAGATCTGATGCGAAGTGTGGAGTAAGGTAGATGATGACCACAGGTTATGGGGTTAACCAGGATCGATCTTCTATATAGAATGTTCTTCACTTCAAATTTTAATATTTATAAACCTATGCACACTCCTATCACCGCAAGTATA